>MU004188.1:672340-903237 GCA_010093605.1 Lophium mytilinum | reverse complement strand
CCGGTCCGAACATTCCGTCCCACGAGCCCCCAATCAACCCCCTTCAATAGTGAATTTCCTTAGTCACCCACTGCAAATGAGCGCAAAAGAAAGCGCAAAAAGAAAAGACTTAGCTAGCTGAGCCCGGTTTCGATCCGGGGATCTCTGGGTGCCATATATGCGGTTGTATATGAGCCCAGCGGAATTCCTCTTTCCCACTCAGCTGATTGAATAATTGGGAGTCCGATAAAGTTATGATTACTTTATTGTCAGAGGCAGAGGAGGGTTCAAGAGGTGTATGGTTATAGGCGGGTATCTACGTTTGTCTGTGCATAGCTGCGTCTAAGCAAATAGCCGCCAGCGGGGTTAGGGGGCACAGGTCATTCACCTGACGTAGTATACGATATGACTCACTCACGTGAGGCTGAAGTAATTAGACACGATGAGTTGAATTGAAAAGTAGACATTGACATTGACTTTCCACAGCTGGCTGGGTATAGTTCTAACATCACACAGAAGTACAGATCTGCATGAAATGCCTCTTTCTGACGAAAATAATGAAAAATGAAAAAACAATGCATACCGCGAACCCCCCTATCCTCCATCATCCCCTAGGAACGCCGGAAAAGCACAAAAGGACTACCCAGAACTCTAGCTTCCTGACACGCGACTAGCAATGCCGAGCTTTCCTTTTCCTCGCCAATGCTTCGTAACCTCCTTCTTTTCACTCTCATGACCCCGGTGCCTCCTATATTTACAACCGCGGCCCCTCCGCCTCGTACATATGCCCCGTCCGACTCAGCACCGTCCCCAGCCCCCGATGCACCTCGGCTTGAAATGGCTCGAAGGGGATCCGCTCGCCATCTATACTGACATACCCGTGCGCCTGGTTCTTGGGGACGATCCGATACGCCGAGACTTTCGCATAGTGGACGAGCGGCATACTGTAGAAGGCCCCGCTCTCCACGGCAAGAAGTGATTGTACTGCGGCTTTGCGGGGTATGTCACCCGCAATACGCACGAGGTCCATGCACCCGTCGGAGGGCAATGCAGCGGAGAAGAAATTGGCGTCCGGTGACATGTAGGCCATGTTCCCGGCGTAGAAGTTACCTAGGTTGTCGTGGGGAACGAGCTGCCAGTCGGCGGGTAAGGGGTCGGTGGCGGTACCATATTTGAGGGCCGGGAGACCATCCGTGGGCGAGGGAATGGGGCGGGAGTCGTGGGTCGGGGGCGGCCTCTCCGATTCGGCTTTGTAGGCGTTGCGGATGGCGACTTTGTCGTCGACCTCGAGCTTCACGGCGATGTCGGCCGGGTAGACGGTTTTGCCTAGCAGGCGCACGAGGAAGCCGTACGTGAAGCGCACGCTTCCGAGCCAGCGGAGGTTCTCGGTGCCTAGGTCGCTTTCGGCGACGATGCCGACGGCTTGGGAGAGGAAGGAGAGGGTGCGGCGGTCGCCTTGGGTGATGGAGATTAGGTCGAGCGGCGTGCGGAGACCTTTGACAACCGCGAGAGCAGCGAGGCTGGGGCTACCGGTGCCGTTGAGGTTCCAGCTCATGGCGTTGCCCGAGCCGCAGGGGAGATTGACGACGGCAAGTTTTGTGAGTGCTCGCGCGGCATCTTTCTTCTTTGCGAGTCCGTTGAAGACCTCGTGGGGGACGCCGTCGCCGGAGCAGCAGGCGATCACATCGAAGGCGTCTGTGTCAAGGTCCCTCGCTATTTCCACAGCGTGGCCACTGTACTTTGTCCGTTCCACGTCGATTTCGCAACGCGCTGCCGCGAGTATGGGCTCGATGTCTCGAACGTAGAGTTTCTGGGCGGAACCCTGGCCGCCAAAGGGATTGACCAGTAGTTTCATGCGCTTCTGTCTCTGGGATGCGCCGTACGCTCGGTCAAGCAGCCTTTCGATCCATGCATCTACGAAAGCGCGATCGGTCTTCTCCATTGTGTAGTTGATGTAGGCGACCCGGACGGTCTCCTTCGATACGGTGCGGGCATAGCGTATGGTGATTTCTGATTCCGACAGCTCCGCCCAGAGGATGTTGTAGAAAGGTATGGACCGTGTGGTCTTATTTTCTGTAGGATTTAGGGATTAGTCGTCGTTCTGGGGCGGAAGCTGGCGGGTCATTCACGAACTGTTTGGGAGGAGACCGCAGCAGTTAGCGGCGCTCTTGCTTTCTCCAAAGTCCTCGTCTGTGAGCGACTGTTAGTTCCTGGCATGCAGTGCGATTACTAGGCTCGTACCAAGAACTATCAGCGAGTCGGTGCCCAGAGTGAGAGAGGCACTTCTGCCGACAGGGAGGGTTGCGCCCACGGGGATATCTCCGAGCTGGGGCGCCTGCACGTCCGCCACCGACGGGTCCTTAAACGGATCGCCTTCGCTGCCAGATTCCGATGTCATGATGGTAGGGTGGAAGCAATAGTCATCGTTGGGGGGAAGAAAAGAGCTTCGCCGCGGTACATCCGGAGTTGGAGGTTCGTCGTCACTGTCAGCGGCAAGCTTGAGCAGGTGCCTGGCGGACCTAGGTAAACGTAGCGAGCATCGGAGATCGCTGCACGAACAAAGCAATACATCCGAGTGCTGGAGGCCAGCAAGCCAGTATGCATCAGCTGGACATCCATGGCGACCGCGCAAGCTGGGGATGTAACCCAAATGCTGCACTGCAGTATGGACGGCATACTTCAATACCGTCCTACATAGGGAGGTCCCTTCTGCCCCTCTCCCAACTTGCCACCCCCTCTTGATACCACTGGTCAGAAAATAGTCATCTCATAATACAGACATGAACTAGGAAGGTGTGTGAGGTTGTGAGTTTGTGATTGCTACAATGCTTCGTGAATGCCGCTAGACTACCCCTATGACTTTTCATAGCCCCTTCCCCGCTATGTGAGCATTACAGACACTACCACTGCGCCCGCGTGATGCCACTGTGGGCTCCAAATTCCCAAACACGGCGCTGACCTCCTGAGACATCATCATGTCGTTTTCTTCTCACGTGCCGGGGGTCCCTCGGGGCGTCTAACATGTCGAATCCGCTTCCAGTCCCATACATCATCATGTCGAGCCAACCTTGTTCAACCCCTTCAGCGATCCAAGACTGAGCGCCAGACCCTGAGATCGACTCCGAATACGCACGAAGCCGGTTACAGGTCCGTCCTCGCTCTCTTTCTCGATGCTGAGATTGGCTAACGCATCCTCCCCTGGTCGCGTGTTAGCTGCTTTCTCCTTGTTCCCATTTGGACCATCACTTACCGAAAACGCTCCGCGCATACAAGTTAGCGGATAAGAACTGGCAATCCCCCTTCATCGAGGCTTCCGGAGTAAGACAGCTCATGTTTGTGCAGGACATGAGCTGCTTCAAGAACTCCCTCAGCGACTTCGCCTTGGAGTTGATATTGACTTTGTTTTCCCACTCGAACTCGGTCCACATGGTTCGGAACTGCGTCTCGGTGCAGTATGCAGGTTGTATGTAGTCCATGATATCAACATGGACATCATTCAAGATTACCACATTAGAATCCACGCCTTTCTCGCCCTCGTAGATGACGTTGCCGAATATAACACCGGTGTCTGTTGATGACACTTTGATCGTGGCCTGGAGATTGATAAAGTCGTGCGGTCCGACGTTCTGGGTAGTCGGTCGTTCTACCACTTTGAGGTCTCCGAGTGTGGCAAATTCAACCGTGAGATTCTGAAGAGTTTCCGTGGTCTGGTTAACTAGGAGGACATCGAGAACAATGTCGAACTGGTGAACGTTGATGTAGGCTTCCGCATAGACGGGATCCGAGAACCCAGTAAGCTGGACGACCTTGCTGAGCTTCGATGAAAGGTCTTCGGAGCCAACATCACCGCCAGTTGCCTTCTCCAGATCTAGCTCGAGCTCATCTCCATCGACGTCCTTCTTCTTCAATTGCCGGATGGTGAAGACATCATCGATCTGGACTGCGGACTTCGCCTTCTCGGAGTCTTCCTTCTCTTTTCGTTTCTTCTCCTCCGCCAGAACCATCTGCTTGAACGACTTCCGAGTGTCTTCGAGGAAGACGTTTTCGAGTTCCTTCCGTTGAGCAAATTCAGATAGAGAACGAACGCAGGAAAGTACTCTGTCAACGGAGTCTTCATCAATGGGGATTTTGACAAACTGAGACTGTCCGACACGGATGATACTGTGAATAGTTAGTGTCCAATAACTTTCATAAATTTCAAATTCGGTCAGACTACTTACGAGATCATGATCAGCATAGCCTCAGCACGGAGAGCATTGGTACGTGCGACGTCCTTTGAGATTTCCGAGTGCCTCATGACCAGTTTTGTCAATGTGCTAGAGAGAACAGAAGCAAGGTAGAAGTCCCCGTCGAGAATGAGCTGTCGTAATGGCGGCTTCTGGGAGTTCTTGACCAGTTCCAACCTTGATTTCTCGCCAGAAGTAAGGGCACTTTCAGTAGCGTACGTTCCGTCGGCGAGAACCTTACGGGATCCCGAGGGAGCAGCTGTGGACTTCGTAGCATGACCGTTGAGCTCCGCCGCTTCGAGGGGCTCCTCAAGCAGTCGTTGTTCAGATGCCAATATTGGGATTTCTCCCAAGCTTTGCCTGATGCCTTTCCAAGCGTCCCTGATGTCTTTTGGCTCGAGAGAAAACTCTCCAATGATCCACAAGACACCGCGGTAGACTTTGCCTGCCCTGACCTCGCTCAGGGTAGAGACAAGTCGCTCTATGATCGAAGGCCTGAGAGCGGGGAATTTCTCAGTCACTTCTTTCACAAAAGAGATGACGTCCACGGCAGATGTGCCCGAGCTAACATCCGAGATGAAGTCCATGAGGCTTCCAACCACGCTGGCAGCAACCTCTGGGTGTTTGATTGCAGATTGGTGGATTGCATTGATTAACAGTGCCCGGTCTAATTACGTCAGTTTTTATTGTCATATTCGAGCATAGGTTTGGGCTGGGGCCTGAAACTCACACTCTGATGTTTTGTCGTATTGTTCGTCGACTGTCTTGCTGAGTTCTTTCTTTAGTAGCAGGACCACCTCCTCCACATTCTTTGACGTGACGAGTTCAAGAGCGATGTCCAGTGCCTTTTTCCGAACATCCAGATCCGGACTCGACAGAACGCGCAAGATTTCCATGGTCAGGTCTTCCAAGATCGAGTCGTTCTTTTTCCGAAGCTGGTCTACTCGGTCGAGAACAATAAGCTTCACGTTGTTGTCAGTCTCGCGGATGGCCAAGTCGACGAATTTAGCCGCTGCGGCTTTTACAGCCACAGGGTTGTTCGTCAGTGCTGTCAAAGCAGAGGCCGCTTCGTAAACAACTGTGCCGGCGCTGGACTCTAGAAGATCGAAAATTAGCCGTAGATAGCGGGCCTAAAGGTAGAGATTAGAATAGGACCAGTTCAAGAGGCTGAGTATGGCGAAGTACCTTATTCTCTGGATGTGCTGCCGCATCTCTCCGAATGAACAAGAGTTCCTCTAGCTGTAACAGTTCATCTGCGAATGGTCAGCCCACGCCATAGCACAGCGGATTGAGCTTTTCTTTACCATGGTTTGCAATCGAGTCGAAAACGCTGCTGAGATACTCCAAAGCCTTTTCGGGGCTGATAGTAGCCTGGAAACAATTAGAAAAGTTACACCAATGATAAGTGGACTGCAGAGCCTACAAGAGCTGCAAAGGCGTTTCGCTTGCAGGTGTGGTCATTCTCCTCTTCCAAGAACGTGAGGAGTATGTCGGGGGCATCCGGCATTAGACTCTCCAAATACGTATATATCGCTGCCACAGCAAACACCGCATTCTTTCTCACGTAGGCGTGACGATGTTGTAGACATTGCCTGCGCGACAATTAGCCTTCCCTTATGTTATCCGCTGTACTATTGTGATAGTACATACCTCGTCGGCTGGAGCAGAGGTTCGACGAGCTCAGCATCCCGCAACTTGCACACAAAGCGTAATGTGTTTCCCCGAACATATTCGTTGGCATGCTGCAAATCAAAGCGAATCTATAGACAATCAGCCACTATGCGCCGCGTTCGGCAAGTGCGATGCGTCTTACAGCATTGCAAACCAAAATCCACTCCTGCCTCAATTTCCCTTGGTTGTCATGTTTTGGCGAGACTTCAAGGAAGAAGTATAGCAGTTTTTTGCTGAATCCGCTGTCAGTGGGTGTTCGAATCGGGTTGAGGGGCGGTGAACGCACAGTGGCTTGGACTTCGAGGGCATTACAAAACGAATGATCTGTGAAGAGTTAGAGGGGACCTTTTTGGGGCTGGATTTGATACATACATGCATGAGCAGACCGGGCTGTGGATCGCCGTTGAGCCTGTGGGATTCATAGGTAAGTCGAGGCCAAGAGCAGGGGAACGAGGGGCAGGGCGTACATTATGGAGAGAATCCTCTTCATGGTCTCGATTTTGGACTCATCCTTGAAGCTGTTAGTACTGCGGTGGTAGTAGATCTCGCCCAAAGTAGTTCCCCGTCCAGTAGTCGAAGAATCTTATTGTAAACTAGAGTGTGTCCTACATTTCCCTTCTCGAGCGCTTGCTTGAGAGCATTTGTGTCCGGAATGTCGCTGGAATTGTCCTGGTGCACCAGACTATACGTGTAGTCCAAATAGGTAGACATGGTGGGCTACTCCAATGGCGCTGGCTTGGTGCTCGGCCGCGAGCCGTCAATTCCCCTGCTGTTCCAGCGCTGAAGTGGGCTGTTGCGCGTCGGGGGTCGAATTACGAGGGGCGTGTGGCGGGGCGGAGGAGAGATGGCGATAGATCAAGAACCTCAAAGAAGCCTGTCCAAAGTTCTGAGGAAGGCGACCGAGGCGTGGGCAGTTCTGGGGTCGCAGGGAGCTTGCATTGGGCAGCGGGCATCATCAACACCAGGTGTTCTCTTCTTGCGAGAAAGTGGTCTTGGCATTCGGCTAGACTTAGAACTCACCGCCGACGACTTCTTCAGAGCCACACCAACCACAACATCAACCCACCGCTGCAGACCATCTACCGCAGGCTATTTGGGTCTCCACACGCTCTGCACGTCATGGCCGCCTCAAGTGAGCCCTTCTACGTGCGATACTAGTCAGTATCAAAACAGCCTATTTCCAACATCCTAGCTAACGCGGTGGTGAACAGTTCTGGTCACTCTGGGAGATTCGGTCATGAGTTTCTTGGTATGTCAAGATTCAGACAGCAAAACGTTTTCAAAGGCTAGGTTCTAATTTCTATTCAGAATTCGATTTCAGAGCTCTGGGCGATGGACGCAGCGCCTCAGCCCGATATGCGAACAACTCGAACTACCGAAACGACTCGCTGATCCGAAAAGAGAGTACGTGACTTCTCGCATATTGCCCATTCGCGCGTATTGACTAAACATTTCCCCAGTGTGCGTGAGCTCTCTCATGATTGCAGAGATCAAGAAGATCATCAAGGATAGCGAAATCATGAAGTAGGTGCCCTAGTCCATTAGAATTCACAGTGCTCATGTGTTCCCAAGGGAAGACGACACCAAATGGCCACAGAAGAACAAGGACGGCCGCCAGGAGCTTGAGATCCGACTCGGCAATGAGCACATCTCGTTTGAGGTACTAAATCCCTCAGTATCCCGCAACAGGCCACCAGGGGAACAGGCTAACGCGCTCAACAGACCGCGAAGATCGGATCGCTTGTCGACGTGACCGAATCCCAGGACCCAGAGGGTCTCCGTGTGTTCTACTACCTCGTCCAGGACCTCAAGGCGCTAGTTTTCTCTCTGATATCCCTTCACTTCAAGGTACAGCGTTTTTCATTCCAAACAGCTCAAACCGACTTTACTTACAAGTTCTGTGCAGATCAAGCCTATCTGAGACGGTGATTGGATTTCCGGCTGGCGTTGGATTTGCTTCTTCATGGCCAGCAGACGCTCGCATGGGCATAGTGCGGCATGAATTCACGGACCTGCTTTCTGTTCAACGTGAGCAGCGCCTGTGTGGGGAAAAGCCCTGGGTTCCTGGAGTCTAGAAGGATTTTGTGGGTCAGCCACTTGCTTGTCACTTTGAACCCTCTCGGGCTATTCTTCGCGATAGATATTGCATAGCATCCAGTTGGCAAGGCTGGCAGGGGGGGTGCTGGTCGGCTGATAATCACCTGACTGGCATCGGATTTCAGTATTCGATGTTGAATAGCATTCACGGCGTCGCTGCTGTGGCGCCCCGACAGCCCCATAAAGTGACGGGCTGCTGCTGTGGATCTCTTGCAGTGCTTTCTCGCCACAGCTTTGTTCGAGTCCCGTGCTTCCCCGCAGCGGCGATGCAAGCCCTAAAGCGCAGCCGTCCGTCTAGGCCAACTTGGAACCCTTCAACCGATGCCCTTCGAGTATCGATGGCCGTCTGCGCGCACGTCTAAATTCTGCTCGCCTTCTCTGTGTCAGCCCAATCCCAATCCCCGCCGCAGCAACTAGTACAAGCTTTTTGTCCCATGTTTGCCCGTTTCGCCTTGCCGTAATCCATCCTTCGTCTGGTCACACTATGCCAACTCCCAGTGACGACGGTCTTCTGCTCTCGCCGCCCGCTGAGCACGACGGCCACCCAGCGGGCCGCACCACCTGTCCGCCAGAAGAGTCGCGCCAGTCGCCTTCACGCAGCGAGGACGAGCGCGAGCCGCTGCTCGACGAGGCGAGTGCAGACAATTCCTTCTCACCGCCAGCGCAGCAACCAACACCGCCCGCCGAGGGCGACGCTTCCTCAGACGCGACAACCATACCAGACGTGCATAGCAAGCGACAGGATACCGAAGAGGACGGGCCAATAAGAGACATTCCCAGTCCGCTGAGTGCCGTTGAGGAGACTGCAGATTGCGACCAGCGCAACGCGCAAAATGGCACAATCTCCACCGCTCCGCCGTCGGCCAGCGCGCCCTGGTATCATCCAGGGTTGTTCCCGTCACCATTTTCAAACGCTCGGGTGAGTCTGAGACCGATTGAGCATGCGACATTCCGCATCCGCTGACGCAAGGGCGCAGTTCCTCCCGAACTCCACTTCATCCTTCTTGAGACCTGGAAGTAAATTCCATGGCAACCAACAGTCCGACCGTCAGGTGTACGACGTCCAGGTGGAGATCAAACATGTCGATATGAAGGAGTCGTTTCTGTGCGGCTACTTGCGCATCCAAGGTACACGCGACAAGCAAAACAGCATGCGCATCGCTAACTAGATCCGCATAGGCTTGACGGAGGACCATCCGAGCCTGACGACCTATTTCGAAGGCGAAATAATCGGCTCGAAATACACTTTTACCACAAAACATCCCGAATGGGGCTCCAACGAGAAGGTGGACATGCAGCACTGGGCACGATTCCAGGCGTGGCGACCTCTTGCCAAACAGGCGAAGCGACAAGACTTCACATACAAGAACTTTGCGCAGCGGGAGCACATTTTTATGCGGTGGAAGGAGTACTTCCTCGTGCCGGACCACCGCGTCCGGACAATCAATGGCGCAAGTTTCGAGGGTTTCTATTATATATGCTTCAATCAGGTTACCGGGAGCATTAGTGGGATCTATTTCCATGCCAAGAGCGAGAAGTACGTTGGGCACCATCCAAATCCGCAGCATCCAGTACTAACCAGACCTAGGTTCCAACAACTCGAGCTGAAGCATGTTCCTGATTTTGGGTGCCAAGGCGCGATTGAATTTCGATGATTACGACTGATGATTGGACTCGCATGCATTACGAAGGTATGCGGTATGCGGCAGCATTTTTGGTCTTGAGCGCTCTACTCCTTTTTGATAGCGGAGTAATTTCCACCCTGGTTGATATTGGAGTGTCTTGCAGTGCGCAGACACTGGTTGTGCATTTGTTTTGATAGCCTGTATACAGACCCTCAGTCTTTAAATGCTATGGATTAATTATAGTACACAAACAGTATGCTGAGCACATGGTCCGCTGTGAAAAGAACAGATGTGACGTCCACTGCCGAAAGTGTGAGATGCTTTCTCCAAAGCGTCCCTCTACCAATTCAAAACTCCGATCAAGTCGACTTGAAGCTCTTAGTCTATGGGGCCTTTTCCAGCGTAAACTGATATGGGCCAGAGGCGGCTCAGAGTGTAGCAAGACCCTGGGAGTCACGTACTGATAGTGTGAAACGAGAGGAATTCCCTGCTTGACGGCTCTTAGCCTCGCAGAAAGGCAGCCGAGAACGTGAAACTATAGAGAGATCATGCAGACCTCCAGTAGTACTGTACCGAAGTACTCTAAACATTGTCCCGTGATAAATGATTCATAAATATCATAACCTGCGTCCGCCAATCTCATCTCGCTTCACGTCTTCACCTAATCTAGAAATTCTTGACAACCACTAACCGCGAACACCATCAAACAACTCAACCCACTAGACGAACAAGATGCCCGGCGCCCCCAGCAAGCGCCAGAAGCGCGAACAGTACAAAGAGTCTCTCGGCAAAGATGACCAGAGTGGTGCCCTTCCTAAGAAAAAGTTCTATCGACAGAGGGCACATGCCAATCCATTCTCGGATCACTCGTTGACATAGTAAGACGAATTTTCGATCGCTCGATCGATAACTTTGCTAAATAGGATTAGTCCTAAGAGCCCTTCTGACATGGATTGGGCGTCATACTACCCTGCTTACGCAGCCAAAGTTGACGAAAGTGAAGCCACCGTGACTCAAGCTCCAAAAGAGGAGGACGCAAGCAAACAGATCACTCGGCCGGTCGAGATCGCCGATATTGGCTGTGGGTATGGAGGTCTTCTCTTCGCGCTTGCTCCTAAGTTCCCAGATACATTGCTAGTCGGTAGGTTCATCTCCATATATCTTTTCATTCATAACACTACAACTGCTTGAGACACTCGAAAACTGCACATAATCGACCACGATGTCAAAATGCCCGTCACCAATCTATATCCTCCTCAATCTGTCCGCTTCAATCATCACCAGCACTCTCTTTGCCCTCTAAACTCCGCCCTAAATGTCACATTCCTTCCGCTCCAAATCACAATCGCTCTAACCCAACCTCCCCGCAGGCATGGAAATCCGCATCTCCGTCTGCGAATTCGTGCAAGAAAAGATCCGCGCCCTCCGCCACCAGAACCTGGCCACAGGCGCCTACCAAAACGTGACCTGCCTGCGCGCCAACACGATGAAGTTCCTACCCAACTTCTTCGCCAAAGCCCAGCTCGCCAAGATCTTCCTCTGCTTCCCGGACCCGCACTTCAAGGCACGGAAACACAAGGCGCGCATCGTGTCGACCACGCTGAACTCCGAGTACGCGTATGTGCTCAAGCCCGGGGGGATCGTGTATACGATCACGGATGTCGAGGACCTGCATAACTGGATGGTGGAGCATTTTGTGGCGCACCCGAGTTTCAAGAGGCTGGGCGAGGAGGAGCAGGAGCAGGATGTGTGTGTGGAGGTTATGAGGACGGAGACGGAGGAGGGGAAGAAGGTGGGCAGGAATGGGGGGCAGAAGTTTGTGGCGTGCTTTCGGAGGATGGAGGAC
Source organism: Lophium mytilinum (assembly GCA_010093605.1). Taxonomy (NCBI): domain Eukaryota; kingdom Fungi; phylum Ascomycota; class Dothideomycetes; order Mytilinidiales; family Mytilinidiaceae; genus Lophium; species Lophium mytilinum. Next base: position 891,793 of record MU004188.1, on the reverse strand, counting down.
CCCCCTTGGCCATGAGCGGCTTGTGAGTGCATAGGTGTCTTCCGAAGTTTGGCGATAGCACACAATGGCAAAATAAGTTCACATTCGCGAAGTTCACTTCAAAAGCCATGCGTGCATAAATAACTTTGTATATTCGATGGAGGAAACCCTTCTCGGGTCAAAACCTCCATATTCCCAGCTAAGATCTCATAATTCCTCTGACGATCCATTTCCGCCTATGTATCGATGAACACGCTGCCCCGAAAGAGTGACAAAAGGTGGGAATACATGGCCGGGGAAGGGTCGAGATAGCATAGTCTACAAGGGCCGCCTTTGTGCCCTACATATACAAAAATATGGTGATACAAAATGCAGAGGATGAGATCTTGGGGGTGAGAGAAAGGAAGGCCCGGAGGCCAAAGAAGAGAAGAGGGACGAGGGGAGGACAGGTGTAAGTACTTTCTGCTGAGTTTGCTTAGTCAGAAGGGGACTGGAGAACCGTGGTAGCTTCACGGCACTGGAAAAGAAAATATCTCCGTGATCGGGGGAATTACTTTTCCGCTATTGGACAGTGAGAGTGGTCGTGGTGATGGAGTGACCTGGAAGGAGCAGAACCATGGAACATAAGTATGAAGCAGAACCACGGAGCGAAATCCGACTTCGGCGTCGCTTGAGCACAGCAGCAGCTGATTGAGGCTCTCTGCATATGCGGTAGTGGCAAGAACGTAGGGCTCAGCTGCTGTAGACTTAGATAATATAAAAACTTGTTGAGAAAGAGTGATTGAAATTGCATATTTACTTGACTATTCCCCCATGTAATGCAACCATTAGGTATCATTATGCTTTTGAACACCAAGAGAGAACCGGAACGCCTCGCTGCAAAGAGATCCAGGAAGACCATGCCTCATTCCTCAATCCTCAAATATCAATCATCAATCCCACCCCATTCCCCATCGTCCTCCTCAGCGCCAACAGCAGCACCTCCGGAGCTCTCCTCGTCTGCCCCCTCCTCCACCTTATTCCAATCTTTCAACCTCTCATCCGTCAATACCTCCCTCGCACTCTTTCTTACCGCCTTCGTTTTCGACTCCATGTCTAATGCCCTAACCGGCGCCAGCAGCGCCTCAAGCGGCATCTTCCCTTCCCGATCTGCATCCACTCGATCCAGCTCATCCACGTAGATATCTAGCACATGATATCTCATACCATTCGGGATCTTCGGGTCGGTAGGATTCAGTGGTGTAGCGGCGAGAACATCCATACAGCCCGTTATTGCAGTAGTATTAGCCCAGCTGTGCCGCGAGAGGTAGCGGAAGGAGGCGAAGAGGTATTGGCGGATTAGGTAGAGGAATTTGTTCATGCTAGACACAGTCGTATGTATTAGTTTATTGTTATATGAATGTGAACGGTGAATTGGTGCAGAACAGGTACGACATACCGCAACGCGTCAATATTTCCCCACTCCCGCGCCAGAATTTTCCAGAACGCATCGAGGAAGGGGAGCACGACGTCGGGGCGTAGCGTGTCGACTAGAGAGGCGAGGTCGACTGCGAGACGTTGCTGGACGAGGGGTTTGTCACTCATCCACATGCCTGGGGTATGTGAGCTTCTCCATATTTCGGCGATTTAAGATGTAGAGGCATACAGTAAAAGAGCCCTTTCCATAGCTTTAGTAGCTCGATCTCTTCTATGCTTGAGCGGCCGCTGAGGAAGGTTCGGAGGCTGTCGAGGGCTTTGTCGCGGATGCGCTTGTCTGCGATGTAGTCATTAGCGGGTGATGATCTTGATAGGAAGAGATGGAGAACTTGTACCGCTAGAAGCGAACTGCTTTATGAAAGGTGTGTTCTGGGCTGTGGACGCCATGGTTGTAGATATTTTTGAAGTCTTGCAACTTTCGAGATGCGGGAACGTTAGAGCTGAAGAAAATCCCGCGAGGTTGTTATCGATAAGAAATCCAATGAATAGGGCTGCATAAAGCCACGCCGAGACCCTGCACACCTGTTTCGGCCGACACCCTAGAAATAATAACTAGGCAGATTCTGAATCTCTCGAGAGTAAAGATTACTATAATGAGCTCCGTAAAGTCGTCTTCCAAATGGACAGGTTGCATTTTCAAGACGTGCTGGCCGACCAATCCATGGACTCGATCTGTAGCCTAAAAACGTTCCAGGTGAAACACGAGATAGGACTCCCGTTGCATCCTGGAACTACCAATCCCAATATGTTGGACTACTTTTTTGGTTTCAGTGACCTATCTTGTTCAACGAACTCTAGGATCCAACGTAGGCCTAGAACAATATAACCTCTTTTGTACTTAATTGCATGAATCTAGACAAATTGTAGCATTACAAATCGACTACAAGAATATCTTTGCTATACGCTTCTTACTAGTAAAAAGCCTAATTTATTTAACTTGAAGCGGAGTAAATTAGCGGTTGTATTAGTAGAAAGGAAACTAGTAGAACTAGGATTCTGATTAGGGCGCTTTTAAGATTTCCACCTCGCAAAAGATGCCGTTCGACGCCGTTAGACCCGATCCGAAACCGCTCCACGGCAGCTTCAACAGTCCAGACAAGCATTGCTTGTTGCTTGTGTCGCGCGAAGACTTAATGGTGCTTCAAGCCATGCTTTCCCTATATTAAGCTAAATTAAAGTTTAAGCACACTTTTAGCTAAATAGTTATTAGAACTAGACTAGTAATATATCTAGAATTTAAGCAAGTTAACTATCTAAGCTATAAATTTAATAGCTATATCTTTAGTAGAATATAGATAAGAAGATAAGCTAGTAGTAAATTCTTTAAATTCTAGTATATTAGTAAGCCGGTATCACTTCGGTAAAATCATATAGGCTCATCTAATTATACTTAGCTAGGTTATCTTTTACTTCTTTCTAGAAACAACCACCTTACCTACTACTAACAACGCTCTAAGAACTCCCATTAAAAGCGCTCACGTAAAGCGTCCTGCTGCCTGCCTAATAAATACGTGATTATTACCGTACTTTACGAATAGGGGTCTCGCACATGTAAGTTTGCCTCTATCTATAATAATATCAATAATTACAATAAGAGCTAGACAAGCGCTTTACAACGCGTTTTTAGCATCCTTCTTATCCTTAAAATAAGTCTAACCTAATTCTAAGCCATGTTTGCTAACATACACGCGTTTTGTAGGAAATGCCACCAATGGTGGTAATCCCAATAAGATCAGAGACGCTGCGGATTCTCAAAGTTCAACATCACAATGTAAGAGCACCCGACCACCCACTCTCGCATTTCACCTATTATCAAGGCTTTGGCCTGACTTGGTCTGACCGAAACCTCACCAGGTAGCTTCTGTCATCTGCAACAGGGTGAACAACCAAAAGGTACGAATCTCCAACCTCACGTGACGTTCCGCCTCATAGGTGAGGTTTACTAAATTTGCATCTAGGAGGAGCAATATTTGGTGAAATGGTCTTCTAAAAAGCCAACCAGCTATCCCGTATTCTCCTGGCATACTCCTCTAGAGCTAGTCAATTGTTTGGAGCTCGTCCAGGATTATCTGGAGGCGAAGCAGACGTGAGTCATTTATTTCCTCACTACAGAGTATCCTAGTCAATCCATCTCGCTAATATTGACATTCTATTAGCCACTCGTCCCGAAAGAGGAAATCTCCGGACACTGATACTGAGATCGACCGTCGAGCATCTCCAGCCAACCGTTTACTATCGTCAAGCCGAGCGTCTTCCACATCGTCGACCGAGCGGTCATCTTCTTCGTCTGGGCGAACGATCAATGCTGAGATAAAGACATACAATGGAGTCCTTGAGGAGAGCAAAGGCGCTATCACGGCAAAGAGTGTAAGCTGTTGGATTTGGAAGTGAAGAAGCTGTATTGATAATTGAACTAGGTTACTCAGCCAGACATTCCACGCATCAGTGTCGCCGATATACCCACTCTAGATATGGTTCAGACGGCAAGAAGTTCAAGTACATATACAGCCGAAAACATGATCCGCAACGAAATCCTCCAACGCCTCCGAGCTCTCCCAGGCGCCAAGGTCCACCTCTCCAATGTCCACGACCGCTCCGCTCCATCTCTCCGCTTCAAGTTCATCGCAGAGTCCGTTCTCCAAGAAGGCGTTTTCAAAGCAGATCCCGCGACGCAGATCGGCTGCCAGCAATGTCGGCCGCACATGGGCAGGAACATCGGGTGCGAGTACACGAAGAAGTGCGACTGTCTTGAGTATGCCAGCGTTGACGAAGCCCGGCTTTCGGACGAGCAGAAGAAGGAGTACAGGACGATCCGAGAAGAAGGAGGATCGACGATTGGATTGCCGAAGAAGTTTCCTTATTACGCAGACGCGTCGGACAGGACTGGTTGCTTGGTGCCTTTCTACCTCAGGTCGCGAAATCCGATCTACGAGTGCAACGACAGTTGTGCATGTGGCCCATTTTGTCGGAACAAAAATGTCCAGCGTGGACGGCATGTTGAGCTAGAAATCTTCAAGACGAAAAAGAGAGGTTGGGGTAAGTACTTCCCTTGATTGTGATAAGTTTCTAAGCTGACTCCTGCAGGCCTTCGTGCCAAACAAGACCTCCGCGAAGGCGAATTTATCGACACGTACCGTGGCGAGATCATCACTGACGAAGAAGCCACCCGCCGAGAGGAGAGCGGAGGTAAGGCAAAGGCTAGTTATCTCTACTCCCTGGACAAGTTCGCAGAGTCAGAAGGGCTGTCTCAAGAAGAGCTCTACGTCGTCGATGGAGAATACATGGGTGGACCGATCAAGTTCATGAACCACTCATGCGAGCCAAATTGCAGACAGTACACCGTCTCCTACAACAAACACGACTGCAAAGTCTACGATATCGCACTTTTCGCCTGTCGCAACATTCCAGCGATGGAGGAGCTCACGTTCGACTATCTGGATAAGGATGAGGAGGAGGATGATGATGACGAGGCTGTGGAGTCTTCGCAGCCTAGCCAAGAATCGGTGCCCTGTCTTTGTGGAGCGAAGAAGTGCCGGAAGTGGCTATGGACTTGAGGTAACTCAACGATGGCAGCGATGGATGGGCTTTCAGATCGGTGGGGCGACTATATCTTGGTCTAATGAAGACGCACGCCCAGCGAAGTGTGTGGACTTTGGGGACGACATGAGCTGGAGCGGATTGAATTGGACGAGGAAGACATGATGTTATTTGTACGGCAGCCTTCGGCGGACATTGATCTTGCATCCTCGAACTCATCGACGGACTCATGGGCGCCTATCGCGTGGCGATTGCTTTTCTTTCTTGTTTTTCCTTTTCTCTTTCATCTTATCGGTCGTATCTACCAAGCTCGCGACAAAATGAATGCTTTCGAAACTTAGGGGCAGTGGAATATGCAATGGTTACGACGCGTGAGACCTATGAGGCGCAATGCGATCAAGTCAGCAATTTCAACCATAGAGCCCACCAGCCTCAGGAACTGATTATAGTGGCAGTAAGCTATGCGGCCCAGATCAGTGGTCCACATTGGAAATAGACTCCTCGACCAGGTGCCAAGGGAACGACATCGCCTCAGAACACATACCGCCCCAATTAAACATACACTCCCATGTCCACAATCGCCTATTCTGGGACAGCTCTAGACGGGCCGCGTGGCATAGGCCGCGGGGTATAGTCGATGTGCGTCTCAAACAAGGTACTTGGTCGATATTTAGCCAAGATTGCAAGGGGGGCTCGCTATATTGGACTGCACATATTGCGTTCCATGATGTAACAAAGGATCAAGTAGTGGAACGACATGCATGACTAGCAATAAAACTGCGTAGAAGTTGAAAGCTTGGTTCGAACGGTTCACGGACGGGTCTTGGCTGGGAGTAGGGGTAGTGTCGAGATTGTATGTCAGCATGTGAAGACGGCAGGGCTTTCGGTGACGAGGAACTAGAACCAATGGCCGAAGAGTAGATGGTCATGGATCTGCATGAGCTGTGGCTCCAGAAGACAGCATGGATTTTGAGATACCCGGAATAGGGATTGCCTAGGTTAAGGATCTTCGACACTTGGTAGCGAAGTTGTCGGCGACCATGATTCTTGCGGCCGCAACGTGGTCTAAATTGCGCGAACGAAGCCGAAATAGAAGTACGCCTCGCTGGTATCAAGATGGCTGCCTGTGGCCAGCCACGGAACACGTATAAACCCCAGCAAGATCCCCAATGTTACCCCTCAGTTCATAAGGTCCACTCCGGAAAAGTGATAATTAACCTCACTGATTTTTGGGAGCTGCGTATAGCTGTCTCGTATATCATATGAGTGATAGGAATCTAAAAGCTGGGACTCACCAGGCCGTGTGGCGTGGTCGGTTGCCTATGAAAGTGCCATCAAAGTATCAAAGAATTGACGATGACGTATTTGAACCTCTAACTGCAATTGAACATCGGAAAGAAGAATTCTCAGTACTACAATCCGTCTACCAATTCCTGGGCGACGCCTGTGTGGCCTCACCCCACCCAGAGGCTCACGAGACGGGTTGATACGGATGGCGATGGGGCTCTGTGCAGGCTCCAGGGGACGTTGGGCTTGTCGGCTCCGAGTCAGCAAGACGGCCGCGGGGACATTCCATATTTAATTTCACGCCTTTTGGCCGTGCTGTGAAGCTGTGAAGGCGGTCATGCCACATATGAGAAGCTCGGAGGGGGCGCTCCAGCAGCTGTAGGCGCTGCGGCCGGGATTAGAGTGCTCTATCAAACTGCTCGTGCTGCCGAAACGGCGCTGGAGCGGAGGGGCCCCCGAGGAATTGCAGGATGAACCATGGGACGGGCAGGACAGCGAGGACTCTATACAGCGAAGCACCCACACGCAGCCGCGCAATATCAATTCACCGGGCCTCGGGCGTGCGTGCAGGCGTCCACGGTTGGCAGTTGGCGAGTCCAGTGCAGGTGTGGTGGTGGGTGTTGGTAATGTGCCGAGTATGCGGCGGGCTGGCGGGAAGCGTGTGGTCTTCGGATGCTAGAGCGCCAGACACTCACTCGCAGCGCGAATTTTTTACAGAACTCGGCCTCCATCAACTTTACCCTCGCACCCATCCCGTGCCCTCTTCTCCAAGCCGTCGCCTCTGCTCGAGACGACATCGCACACAGCAGGTCGCCCGCCTTCCGAGCCGTTGCAGACACCGTCTCGCCCGCTCGTCGCCGCCCCAGCGAAAGCCGTGACCTCGATTGTCGTGCCTGGAGTACCACTGCACTTCGTCTCCTCCTCATCACCCTCCACCCTCCACCATCTCACCCACCCGCTCCGCTGCCTCGACCCCGCGAGCTTCGCCGCCGCTCATCGAGTCGCCGCTGCGCATCTGCTACTGGAAAAATTCCTAGAGAAGGTTAGTCTCGTCCACCGTGTCGCGCACGCTGCAAGCCGCCTACCAAACTGCTTGCTTGCCCGCTCCCCGCACGGAAAATTATCCTCATAGTCAGCTCGCGCCCAGGCACCGACGGTCAGTTTGTTCGCACCGACTGGCTGCCGTGGACCTGCTCGCGAGCTCTGTGTGGCGGCGTGTCGGCACATATCAGACGGCAGTCGGCAGAGGCCATCCCGCACATTATATTTCCCAATCTGCGCAATTCCTCGTTTCTTCCCTCTACAAGCCCCCAGCTCCTATCCCCCAGCATCCCTAAACCCATTCGACTCAGACGCCGTCCTCGAGCTCGTATCGCTTTCTCCCCGCACCGTGTCTCCGACATCGTCGCTAACTCGGAGCTCACCCAGACATCCTAATAGCCCAGCTTAGTCTCGACGTGCTACGAGTCGAGAACAAGGACCCCGCGCAGCCTGCCCAGCTTCCACGAAGCTTCTTCGCGCTCCCCGACGCTCTCACCTCTTCCCCGCCTTCGAGGCCGCACTCCCGCCCGTCTACGCCATCCACAGCCATCGGTAGACCAGCATACACTGTCTTTACCAGGAGATAGCTCCCGTGCAAGCCAACAGATACTAGTGCTCACGGAGTACTCGGTGCGGAGAGGTTCTGAGAACGCTCCTCTCCGGACGTCGAACCTTCGCGCATCTGCGTTGGTAGACACCCTCAGTGCTCCCGCCAGGGACCACTAGACCTTTAACCGGTCGCCTCTCTGAAAGAACTTAGCCTTCCTAGGTTGTTCCAAGCAAGAGAGTATCACCCTGCGAAATGGCTACACCAGCCAAACGATCGGGCGGCGACGCCCCAACCGCAGTTCCATTCTCATACGCCCAGGCCGCGAAAGGTCTAAAATCTTCATCGACTTCTGTCGGAGCTCCAAGCAAGCCCACATCAGGAGCCGCCACTCCTTCGAAGGATTCTACCCCCGCTCCCGCCTCAATTTCAACGGCGCCTTCAGGCATGAGCTGGGCGGACGATACCGAGGACGGAATTACTATTGAGAAAGAGTCGGATACAGCATCGACTATCCGTGGGCCCCAGACCAACGACATGCCACCACCTCCCTCGAAGCAGAATTTGCCCTCACAGGAAAAGCCTGTGTCCAGCGTCTCTTCTCCTGACTTCGGCGCTTCATCTGCCTCGACCCTGGTCAAGGACGACGATGTGTCATCATTGCCTAACGCCTCCTCGGAATCCACTTGGGACACCAAGTCGCAGACTTCGAACATAGCTGATAAAGCGGCAGAATCCAAGGAGAATGCCGCAGAGAAGCCGAAAAAGAACAAGGACGGAGAGAAGGCACCGCCCAAGTCGCTTCAAGACGCGCCGATACCGATGGTGAACATCTGGAAACAGAGGGCAGACGAAGCTGCCAAGGCCAAGGCCGCTGTACAGCCTAGCCCTGCAAAGAATGCTGGCTTCACAAATCAGACTCCCGTGAATGGGACCGGCCCTAGTCATCATGGCGGGCCTAACGGCATATCCCGAAGCGAGCCTAAGAAGAAAGGAAAGACTCCTTTCGGAGGCGATGATGCAGATGCGACAGCCACGCCGAGAGAAAAGAGGCACAATGCCGATGGCAAACCTCGAGACGACGATAAACCTGCCCAAGGTCGACGAGATGTGAGACCGGATCTGGACGCGGACAAGTCGAAGAAAAATGCTAGGACTCGAGCGCCCGAAAAGGACATCAAAGCGACAGCAGCGACTCTGCCACCTCCAGTCCGCGATCAAGAATCATGGCCTACACCTGACAGCGCGTTGGACGACGGGAAGAAGAAGTCCCTGGACAAGAATCCCAAAGCAGAGAAGGAGCGCACCCAGACCACCTCATCGAAGCCACATGGCAAGCAGGAGTGGGTTCCGGTGCCCTACACGCCCTCCGTGCTATTTACCACGCCAATTCCGAATACCTCGTCAGGTCGGAGGGGTGGTCGAGGTGGAGGACGTGGAAACGCTCAAGGCGGTGGTCGCGGAGGAGCAGGTGGCGCGAATGGAGCTGGTGCGACAGATAGAGACGCTGCCGCTCCAACCTCGTTACCCAATGGCGATCACTCAAGACGAGGCAGGCCTGATGGCATGGCTCGAGATGTATCCCCAAGCAAGGCGAAGAGGACCGGCAGTGCCGGATCACCATCTTGGAGGGATAATAGGTCTGCACCAGTTGCAGGCGACAAGGCAGTGAAGTCTACGTCAGCAGCGGATCCCGATATGGCATCCAGGAGAGCGTCGATCATGGATGACGCCCCGGCCAGCCAACAACCTGCGGGACAGAACAACGCCAACGCTCGTTCATATCAGCCAAATAGACCTAAGCAAGGTCGAAAATTCGACGGGCCGGCTCCCACCGCCGAGAGGAGGAAGGATGGCGACGTTCTATCACCAACTAAGGACAGCTTTATTGGCCGCCGAACCTCAAATGCGACGCAGCCAGAGGGTAAGCAAGATGCTCCGCACTCGTTATGTTGCTTTTACGTACTTGCGCATTAATATACTAACTACACTGTTTTAGAAGAGGGGCGCTCCACGAACACGGAAGGCCAAGCTTCTCAAACCAAGGCTCCAAATGGGGACCGCCGGCCTAGCCAGTACAACTCTTTTTCCGGTCGTGACCGTCCGGATCGAGGTCGCGGTGGCATACGTGGCGGGCGGGGCGGGAACCACGGTTTCCAGAGTCCGCACCACCCAAATAACCACCACTTTACTAATGGTCATCCCCAACCTCTTCAGAGTTCCTCAACTTTCCCTCCAGCTAGGTCTCCAACCACATTCCATCCTGAACAGCAAAACTACTTTGTACCCATGACTCAACAGCCTCGCAACTACCGAGGCAATGGACCTCGTTCACAGTCTGTCACTTCGGACACCTTCTATGGAAGAGTGGTCAATGGCTATCCCAGTGGCCCGCAACCTCTTTCGCCTATCCAGACGTTCACGGGACAGATGTATGACTATCCTGTGATGCAGCATCCGATGAGCGCGGTGCCATATAGCCCATACGGCGACCCGAATCCACTGCTCACTATGGTCTCGCTTCAGATGTAAATTCCTGCCTCACTACATACTCGATCCCACTAACGCATTACAGCGAATATTATTTCTCAGTGGACAATCTCTGCAAAGACATGTTCCTACGGAAGCACATGGACTCTAAAGGATTCGTATTCCTCAGCGTCATAGCCAACTTCAATCGCATGAAGCAGTTGACCCCTGATCTGGATCTGATTAGGCTAGTCTGCTACCAGTCGCGAACTGTCGAATTCCGAGTTGGTGTCGACGGCAAAGACAGGCTTCGTCGTCGCGAAGGCTGGGAACAATTCGTCCTCAACATGCCGGAGCGCGACCCTACAGCCCAAAATGATGGGTCCACGGAACTACACAATCCACCAGTGCCTCACCCTCAAGGCTTTGAACCCTACGGCCCGCGATATCCTATCATGCCGGCAGGATCGCCGACGAGCCCTGGACCGTTATCCGCCGAGGGAGTCTTCCAGCCCTTGAATGGTATTCATCCTGGCGTGCCGGCTAGTTCAGCTGCAGTGGAGAATGGGGTCAACGGGTTTGTGCCTGACTTCGTACCTGGTGCTACTGCCGATATACCGAATGGTAACGCCGCCTTACCTTCGACTAAAGCCACAGAACCATTGAAGTCAATCCTCAACGGGAATGCAGACTCTTTCTCCGATGAACAAACGGTGGCACTGAGTGTAATCGTTCGGAAACAAGAACCCAAGCAGTTCTCGGGTCACCCGCCTGCTACCTCTAGAACGTTCTCGAACGGTTCCATTGACAGCCAAAACGGTGTGCCTGAAGAAGTCTCAAAGTCAGAAAACGTTCAATCCAGCCTCCGCGTCAACGGAACTGGTCCTTCTCAGGTAAGGTGAGCCGTAGGCGATAGGAAGCGCATGATGGCAGGACTCTCGCTAATGTAATCGGCTTGCTAGATGTGAAGGCACCAAAACAGATGAAGTCCAGAGGTCATCAAGTCCATTCTCGCTAAGCACGACTCAAATCCCGAATTCTGTCCGTCTATTCTGGGTCAAAGATATGGACACACCTGTCGAGTCGCTCCCGCTTGATGCGACTCACGAGTCTTACGCCCACCTCCGTTCAAAAGCGCTCGAACAACGCAACAACGCCTCCATCGGTAATTGCCCGTACGACATGGATGTTCTTTATCAGTTTTGGTCCCATTTTCTTATTCGTAATTTCAACACTCGAATGTACGACGAATTCCGCCGTTTTGCTTTTGAGGATGCTGCACAAAATCTGTCGGATGTTGGCTTGAGGAACCTCATAAAGTTCTATGGGGAATCTCTTTCGAGCGAAGCTTCAATTCGTGAGCGCATTGCTCGTCACTACGTGGATCTGGTTAAGCTGGAACATGCGGACGCTAGCCGACCTGCCTTGAAACAACTTCGGTCGGCGTGGAGGAATGGTGCGTTGAACTTGAAGAATCGGAAGAAGATCAGCGATTTCATCGACGACGAGCTTCGGAGCTTGCTTGAGAACTAAAGGTTAGTCTTCCTCCAGATTTCGATGATGTTTGCGAGCGTCCTGCGTTGAAGATCATTCGGTTCAGCCCCACCCTCCCCGTAATATCTGTCTTCAGTTTCCGTTTTGTTTGGTCCCTGCGTAATACCTGCAGACGCAGGGGCACTTTCCTTCTCTTGGGCAGTTTTAGGGGTATATCATGTCTTTCAAAAGTTTTGAGTCGGCGTCAGTTATACGGCATGGGAGGATTGCATCATTTCTTATTCCTCCATGAAAATAGACTTCCTTGGGTCGACTATCCTATTTGCGATGCCGCTTTTCGACGAAATACCTGAACTTGGAAAGCCGCAGTGGGTTGCTTCGCAGGAGGACATGGGCCGGGAGGTGGCATAGTGGCGCCTTGTTTCTCTTCTCATGACCCACTTCACCTTCTCTCTTCTACGATTGCATTGTCCTGCATAGCGGCGTTGTATGCTTCAAGATTGTGTTTTACTGTTTGTTGGCGTCTGCACACGCTTGGACTCTCTGCTTTGTCAAGCAAGCTCTGTGGGCTGCACTGGCCCGTAAATACAAAAATTGTTCGCTGCGTGTGTCTTTCTTCTGCTACCTGTAGAACTACAAAATATGAAAACGGCAGCAGTTGGCATTGCTAGAGTTACAACCCCAAGTCCGTGGACCTCCCTGCACAGAGTACACCGACATCGCCTCTCGTCATCTTATGTGCCGCAAAAGCAGCCGGTACACCTCGAAGCGCTGTAACTTAAATTACAGGTAAAAGTTTGCTAAGTCACGCTTCCTCTAGAACTTCTCAAAAATACCCGAGGGCCCCCTCAGCAGTCAAAGCCACAAACTAATTTTGACTCTGTAGATTGATCTCGACAAATTCCAGCCATGGATCTGCATATGCTTTGACTTCACGTGACGCTCGGCGATTAGCGGCGCCGATCCCGACCCGAGGTGACGCATCCTGCCTTCGCCACCTCATACCTCCCATTTTCCCCACACCCTCTTCGTCTTCTTCATCACGAAGAAAGACGGGCTGTAAAACTTCACCATGGCCTCCGTGGCCCATCTCCATAAGCTGCTGGCTAAGAACGCGAAAGTGTTCAAGTGAGTTGACGATCAACCTCATATACAAACCCACGGTGGAACGCTGACTATCTTCACAGAGCAGCCTGGAAGCATACCGCGCGTCTTATACAGAAGCAACTGCCTCCTTCTCTCAGAACTTCGCAAGCCGAATTACAACCGATCCTCGCACGTCATGTCCCGCGTCAGCCCATCAACCGCATAGCCTACCTCAAACAGAGCAAAGGCAGATGGTACACAACCCATAGCACTATCAATGCTGTTGTCCGACGTTTCACGACCGCTGCGTCCCGCTCTGGAGTTGAACATGGCCGCGCCGCGTTGCCGAAATCCAGAATTGGAGCAGCTGTCTATAGCCTTCCAGGACGCGCTCCGTTTGCCTCAACGCTTCGCCCCAATTTGACTGGAGGAGCCTTCAATCGCACTGCAGGGGGATACGCATTCGGCGCTGGTCAAGCGGGATCTGCTCGATTCTTCTCCCATTCCCCTGCTGCTCCAGCACAGGTTGTGCAGAACGTCTCGCAGGCCGTGCGCGCTTTCATGATCTCGGGCCAGAAAGCCCAATTCGATGGCATCCACCCCCATACGGGCGAGAAGCGATACAAGTCGGTCACTGCTCTCCAAGCACAAGTGAACCGAAGGGCAAATAAGCTACCCAAGGCTACACCAGGCTCATTCATCGATTTCAACATCAACCCAACCATCACTGGGCTAACACCGTTGAGCGCCGTCACTGGTTTCTCCTCAATTTCATGTGAGAAGCTAAACCTCAACAGCGAGGGACTTCTCGATATTCTCTCTGTCGATTTCTCCAGGGCTCTTAAGGAACTCGCGGCTGTTCTAAACGATTTGAAGCGACTATCAGGATTGGGAGATCTCCCAATATCTTACCACTCGTCCAGTCTTAGGGTTCATTTCCCTGGCTGTGATGCCGGGACAGTAGAGAAGATCTGTGATGAACTAGGTGTCCAGCGTGGAGTCGTCCGCCAGGACGAAGACTTTGATGCCTACGTTGGCACCGAGATCGCTCTACTCTTCCCCTTCGCTCCCAGCAGGTCACCTTCCGAAAGTTCATTCTTCGCCAAACCAGTGTCTGGAAGACAAGATCCGATAGACTGGCGCCACATGATGACGCCAGAGCATAAGATGACGTCGGACGAATACTCAACGCACTCTGAAAACGGGATGGACTTTGAAGATCTCGGCGACGAAAACCCGTGGCTGTCGTCGCCGTCTGGATATGAGAGTTTGCACACCAGTGAAGCCGAGGACTCCGGGGACCTCCATACCCCATTGGAATATCAAGGTATCGAGGGTATATACCGATTCATGGAGCATTGCGAGTCTGCTGGCGTGTTCACAAGGTGATTTGGGGAACTCGGCGCGTATTGTTTTGGATTCATGCTAAGCTTTTATGGATCTTTGACCCTTGTCACCCATTGATCACAATTTCCTTTGTTGGAGGATGGTCGTCTTCGTCGATCACTGAAGCGCCACTAGATTAGCAAATACAGTTGGTTGAAATTGATATCCAACCCCCACACATGGGAATTGCTCGAACCTAGTGTCCTTCACAGGCTTCAATAATGTAGTGCGAAGAGCCTTGAAATCAACCCACGACAATATGCCTCACTACGTGAACCGTGAAGAAATCCCCTTCCGCAGCATCCGTATACTCCAACGACAGCGCACCAATTTCATCAACGTTCCACGTTACTTGATTCTCGCCTGCCTTTTGCCCTTCTCGGACGAAGTTGTCCTCTTCCACGACATCCTCGTAGCGCTCTTTGAAGACTTCCATGACCTTTGCGTTGGCGGCGTCGAGGTGAGCGAGCGGCGTCGAGGTGAGCGAACAATCCCATGACATTGGGTTCTTGCTCTACAGCCGCCTGCTGCACGTCGTCTTTCATATCCACTTCGTGATGTACGAGGAACACGTGAAAATCGTTTGATGTTGTGTCCGTGGTGCGAGAGGCTTGTTGTTGACGCGTTTTTCGACGGGCAGCTTTGCCAGCGGCCTCTACGGCGGCTTTGACATGTTGAGGGTAGTCGCCCATTGCGACTATGAAAGCAATATGCCGATGTTGAAAATTCAGGGGTAGTATGAAATGCTTGGTCAGGAATGATGAATCCAGACTTTGATGGTGTGATGGTGGACCGCGATGTGGAGCCGCATTTCAGATCAACATAGCCCGCGTCCAATCGACGTCATCGATTCTGAAGTTTAGAGAAGTGCCACAATGACGATAGCTTTCAAAGAGGCAGGCGAACCCACTGAAAAATGTGTCAATTTATGTAGTAACATTCGCCTCTTGTAGAATTGCATAAGAAATGACTTCCGCTGCTACTCGAACGTTCTTTTTATCTGCCCCGCGGTTCACTGCACGACTTCACAACACAACACCTTCCTTCTCTTCCTTCTCTACCACAACTCTACGAAAACAAGTCAAAATGGCACCCACTATTCAGAAGCTGAACACGGGCGCTCCCATCCCAGCCATTGGATTTGGCACCTGGCAGGACAAGGAGGCACAAGAGCCTGCCGTCATCGCCGCCTTGAAAGCCGGTTACCGCCACATCGATACTGCACGCATCTACGGCACGGAGCCCGCAGTCGGCGCAGCTATCAAACACTCCGGCGTTCCTCGCAGCGAGATCTTCATCACGACCAAGCTGTGGAATCACGGCCATCATCCCGAGGATGTGGAGAAGGAGGCCGATGCGTCGCTGAAGGACCTTGGGGTCGACTACATCGATCTCTACTTGATGCACTGGCCGGCGGCGTTCGCGAGGGGTGAGGAGCTGATGCCGAAGGACTCGAACGGGAAGTTCAAGGTGGGAGATACGGATTTCGTCGACACCTACAAGGCGATGGAGAAGTTAGTAGAGTCTGGGAAGGTCAAGGCGATTGGTGTTTCCAACTTCAGCAAGGGAGAGCTGGAGAGGCTACTCAAGGAGACGAGTGTCGTAAGTACCTTCCATTGTTTCACGGATTCGTCGTGCATAAGCATGAGCTTAGGTTCTTGCTGACATTGATCAGGTCCCTGCCGCCCACCAGATGGAGCTCCACCCATGGCTACAACAGAAGGACTTCATCGAGTGGCACAAGCAGAAGGGCATCCACGTCACCCAGTACAGCCCCTTTGGCAATCAGAACGAGATCTACGACTCTGGCAAGTCCATGGGTAAGCTCATGGATGACCCCGTCCTTGTTGAGATCGGCAAGAAGCATGGCGGCAAGTCGGGCGCCCAGGTCGCGCTCGCATGGGGTATCACGCTCGGTCATTCAGTCATCCCGAAGAGCAAGACCGAGTCGCGTATCAAGGCGAACTTGGAGGGCGACTTCAAGTTGGATGCGGAGGACTTGAAGAAGATCGAGACGATCGACAAGAAGTTGAGGTTCAATGACCCGTCGGGTAGCTTCGGATACAAGTTCTACTCGGACTTGGACGGTGCGAAGAAGTGAGGGAACGACACCTTCTCCTTTCGAGGGTCTAGGAGGCTTTCATGCTCTCATTAGCTATGCTGTCCAATTAGTCCACCAAATCTGCCCAGACAGTCTGTATGATATCACGAAGTAGAATAAAATAAAATAAAACTTGACAATTGAATGGAAACAGACATAAACAATGCACTTACAACCAGGTGAGACGAAGTTCTAAGACGTGAGGTCGTCGACGATGCTGACACCCACGTGATATCTTGGCGCTATCTGATCGAGACTAGCGGCCACAGCTCCAGGTCAACTGCAGAACTTTTTCTCGGAGCTTTACTTCCACCCAACATCCGCAACACCACCACAACTTTGCCATCACCACGCGTTGTTGCTATCATATGATGGCCTCGCTTTGGCAGTGGCAGCGGTCTCGCAGCTAACATTAGCTGGCTCTCGGCACTCACTCATGGTAAGCGCAAATTTTGAACGCATCCGCTGCTGCCAATGATTACACATCTTACGAACAATCCAATTCCTATAACATCGTGAAGGACTACCTTAAAACCATGAGGCAAACCAGCGATGCTCATGCACCTTGTCAGAAGGCTTTGCGTTCTCATTTGCTAATTGACATTGCCGCAGATTCTTTTCCAGCCAGCTCCTTCCATCATCAACTTCGACCTCAACGTTGCTCTCAAAAGGTACACGCTCTTTCTCCTTCTTCGTTCTCTCCCCAAGCATTGTGATGACAATATGACATGGAAAGGCATTCCTCAATCTGAACATATTTTGTCGATACTACCGTAACTAGTTTCAGCCTTGTCTGATTTGCTCCTCAATACATATTTTCTGCATGCCAAATTTCGTCGACAGCATAGCTAACGCCTCTCTTCGACTAGGTACATATACTCCTCCCAATCTTCCAAATTCCCTGCCACATATTCTATATGATGATACCCCAACGCGATGGGCGGGCAGATCGTCGTCGTTAGGCTAGCATCCGCAAAAAGCAGAGCGTACAAACTCTGTGGGTGCTCGGTCTGGGGATGTACTTGTTGAGAACAGCGTATTCTGATTACCGACTGACACGAACAATTATTCCATCGCGTCTCATCAATGGACCCAACTAACCTTGGACTAGATTTCAAAGGTACATATTTTTCTTCCCTTTCGATCAACGGGCCATCTATACTATGATGATAAGCTATATTCACACTGTGTGACCGGCTGCCCCTAACGAGGGCATGTCCGGAATGAGCAGTAAACACTGAAAATTCTGATTTAATGAGGTATGCTATCCTCAACAATACTCCGGATCTTGTTCGAGGCTAACCGAAGGCGCAAAGCCTGATTGCAGATGGTCCTTGACATGTTTTTAACATTTGGCATCATACCAAATTGCTTTTCAAGGAACACTCGCTGACGCATCCATTGCTGGGGCAGGTAACAACGTGCTTCCCCGCTGGTCGGGCCATGACTGGTAAGCTCATTCTCTTCTTCTCTTCCTCTTCCCCTTACTCAATGATGAACAATCTTATTTCGCTGTGTTCTTACTGAGGAACTTCCGTTGAAGATACAAAACCAATCACCTTGGAGATCTGAAATTACCCCAACATCGTCTTTTGTTCTAGCAGACTTTGGTAGTACGCATAGACTAACTTGGGACAGGCATGATACTACGAAAGAACTCTAGTATATCATGCAAATGTAATACAGTTACTTTGATTCATTTCTAGCTTTGCGTGATTCTGTGTCGGGTGCCGCTTTGGTGACCAAGTTGCCTGACCCTGAACTTTGTTTCGTACAGTACATCCCCCTCCCCCTCCTTCCCAAGCTCTCCGGATCGAAGGACGGCTCGCCCAACTTTACCGTACAAATCTTACTCGAATACCTCAACTCCTCATAGGTATGCGTCGCAGTATGAAACACGCTCTGATCATCCCAAATCGCACCATCATTCTCCCAACTTCACCGATACCGACCCTGCATAACAGGAATCTCCATAGCCAGTCTCAGAAACTAGTCCAATAGACCTGATACGGGAGGAGGGAGGTAGTCATACCAGTCTTAGCCAGACGCGAGGAAAGCGTTTCTTTCGATCTCCAGCATATCCGTCAATCACATAATCCACCGACACGGGCTCGAACGCAATGTCGGTGTGCCTTCATCGTAGTTGTAGGCTTCTTCGCCCTAACGTCGAAAGACGGTGTGTGATAGAGAATCGTTGAAAAGCGGATAGGGAATGGCCAGTGATTGATATATGCTGGCAAGCTGCAGATGTCTTGAAGATCTTACCGATGTGAAATCGTCACGTGATATAGAGATGCCGGCACTTTATTTAATGTAAATTTGATGTAACAACTAAAGAGCAGACTAAGCTGGCCATAAACCTTAGTAGTGCTAACGTGGTAGAGGATGCTCTAATTTTGTTGGCCTTTGTGTGGTTGTCGAAGTTTGAGTGCTGTCAGCTTTTGCTTCTGGTCTCATGATTATTCTTTGTAGAACTCGCTAGTCCGAGCCTTTGCAGATGCTAGGCAGGCCTCAGTACCCTCCTTATCTCTAGGAATCAACTTCACTTTGAAGTCTCGAGGGATCGCTACCAAAGCCGATTTGAACTGGTTGTAATCGATATAGTCTGTGTTTGGTGGCTCTGACTCGCTTGCCACGATTCGATATGACGAGATGATCCGGATGAGCGAAGAGCAGAGAAGACGCTGTGCCATGATCTGCCCAGAACAAGCTCTTGCTCCAGCTCCGAATGATAGATGAGCGAGGCCTTGCGATGGCTTTTCCGCGAAATTGGAGCGTTCCGACGGATCTTCGAGCCACCGCTCGGGATCGAACTTGTCGGCTGTCGGACCAAAATGATCGGTATCTAGACGTGTCAGAGAGCTTGGCTTGAGACACAGTTAGTTGTAGTACTTACCATGATTGCCAGCTTGAGCATTGATCAAGACCATGGTCTTTGGCGGGATTCGGGCACCATTCCACATGACTTCGGTAACTGTTTTTCTTGGAAGGCTCATCGAGCTGACGGTGTAGTAGCGGCCAGCTTCTTTGACAATGGCATTGAGATATGGTACTTTTTCCTCTTGGTAGCTGTTAGTCCAAGCGTCTTCGGTGTCTGGATAGTGTCGTTTAATGTCTTGGTAAGCTCGTTCCTGAAACTTTTGTCCTTCAGGTGTTGCGAGCGATCCGATACACGAAGTAAGAGTGCCTAGTGATGTTAGCGAATATCCAAGAGAACAAGTCCTACACATGAGCAGGAGTGGTTCACTCAATTGCATTCAAGTGCAGAGATGTAAACTGTATGTTTTTCAAACCTACCAGGTATGGTCTCAAAGCCGCCAGAGACAAGAGACAAGCAGATGGAGCTGACTTCGACACCAGTGAGCTTTGTTTCTTGATCCTTGAGAATAGCCGCCGAGATGCAGGGCTTATCCGTCCCTTTGTCTATCATGACACGGACTTTATCCAATAGAAGATTCAGATATGCATCCCGTCTTCCTCGTAATTCTTTGGAGTATGCATTCTTCTTGTTGTTTGGAAGATACCTCAATGCAGGAATATAATCCTGATAGTTCTCGCTAGCCGACCGAAGGAGTGAGATTGCTGATCCCACATGCAGAATCTCACGTAAAAGAGTGTCATAGACAGCGTCCATACGGATCCCGTAGCAGAGCGTTAGCGTTGTATTCAACGCATACCTCTGGATATATGGTCGAATGCTGATCTCGGTTGCTCCGTTCTCGCTATCTCGTTCGAGGTCTCTGACGATACAGTATGATTCTAGATCCAGCATGGGGAAATAGCCTCGCATCATTGAGCGACCTAGGGCAGTTCCAGCCGCCTTACGTCGGTTCTTGCAACTGTCGTCCCATGGCGACGAGCCAATGGTGAAGCCTTGAGTGGAAGATATGACTCCGTGGAAGGTGTACAGTTTAGGGCGCTGGAATGTCAGCTGATATATTTTGTTGGACGACTGCTATTACGATTCTAGGTGCTTTTGAAAGGTTTACGAAGCCTAGACCTACATCAATAAGAGCTGATTGATTGCCCACGAGCATTTTCCTGGCATCCTCGAAGGAGTTCACTACGACAGCACGAGTGTTTCCGAGGCGAATTTGGAATACGGAGTGATTATACCTGTTTAAAATGAGAAATTGAGCGATCTGGGAGGTCTCGGTTTATCATACTGTCTCCACCACTTCTCGCAAGTTGTGGCATGGTCTTCTCCAAGCTTCAGCAGGTGACCGACGATAGGCCAGGCACCTGGAATCTCTGGGAGGCCTTTAATATGTGGTATATCCGTGTATGTGGTAGCCTATATGAATTTATGGTTAGATCACTTCCTTGTGTACTTAGTGGTGAAGACGGACCTTGTATATTACGAAGACGATTAGACATGTTGCAGCTGTGAAAAGAGGCGAACGGAACACAGACTCATCAAAAACAGACATAGCGAATCGGCGGAAATATGATACTTGAAGGCTGTGTAGTGAAAACGGAGAATGTCCAAATGTCTGGGTTGCCTACTTGAACCCCCCATTTTGTGGAGTGGCATGAGAAGTATGAAAGATGGGGTTGCGGAGAAGAGCGCGTAGCTTTTCCGATTACGTCCCCTTATCGCCTCTACACGACCCCATTACGTCCGACCTCCACCAACAGCTTATTTAAAAGCGCATTCCTGAATTTGAGGTAATGTGGACCTCGCTCTCCCATTCATCATGGCATTGGCGACATTGTATCTCGTAGGACTCATAGCCGCAGCATACATAGTACGCCTCTTCTTCACCAAGGGCCACGGAGCATCCTCGCATCACAACATCCCAGGACCATGGACCTTTTCTATTTCAAGCTGGCGACTTGCATACGAGGATTTTCGAGGCAGGAGAACACGCACTATTTGTCAGCTCCATGCGAAGTACGGCCCTGTGGTTCGGATAGGCCCTGATGAAGTATCCTTCAAAAGCCCCACCGCTTTGCGGACTATCTACGGAGCAGGAAGCGGCTTCCAGAGAACCAACTATTATGGCATGTTCGATGCCTACGGCCGGCCAAACCTGTTCTCTTTTGCTTCAGGCAAAGACCACGGAGACAGAAAGAAGCTCGTTGCCCATGCCTACTCCAAAACCGTCATGCTCCGAGGCTCCATTGCAGCTATGGTCGAATCAAAGGCGAAGCAATTCCTGGAGCTGATCCAGACCGAGCCGGAAGGTGTCAGCGAGATCTTTAGAACTCTTCATTACTATTCTATAGACAACATCACTGGATTCCTTTACGGAGACTCCGGAGCAACATCGGCTCTGACGGGGAATGAAAGCCATCGTGCTCTGCTCAGTGACATGTTAGACCCAGCGCGCCGGCGACTCTCATGGTTTGCTGTACACCTCCCAAGCTTCACCAAATGGCTATATTCTCGGTCTGGAAGAGTCGAAGCAATCTTGAAGCCCGTTCTGCCTATGCAGAAGCCAGCCATGATGACAGGAATTAGGCAGCACGCTCTTGCTGCCTTTTATCGTTTCAAAGAATCAAGTCAGAAGAAGAAGTCAAGCGAAGTCAGGGGGCCGACGATCATAGATCGTCTATATACCCATCACCAAACGCAAAAGCCAAACGGCCTAGATGATTTGGACATCGCGTCCGAATGTGCGGATCATTTGCTGGCTGGAATCGACACAACAAGTGACACTCTTATGTTCCTGATCTGGGCACTATCTCTTCCACAGAATCACGGGTTTCAAGCAAAACTTATACAAGAGGTGACCGATCTTCCGGGATCGTCTCTCAACGGAGATGGAATCCCATTCGTCGAAGCCGGAGATAAATTGCCTTATCTAAATGCTGTGATCAGGGAGGCATTGAGACTGTATACACCTCTTCCGGCGACCGAACCCCGATCTCTACTCACTCCATCTCTCATCGATTCGTTCGAGATACCCGCAGGAATGGTAGTTGGAGTTGAACCGTATTCTTTACACCGCAACCCCAATGTGTTTAAGGATCCTCTCAAATTCAACCCAGAAAGGTGGCTCAATGTTCCCCTAGAACGGCTCAATGAGATGAATAGGTGGTGGTGGGCATTCTCCAGTGGCGGTAGAATGTGCATTGGCATCCACTTAGCTATGTCTGAGATGACAGCGCTAGTGGCCGCCATATACCGGAGATACCAGACTTCTATAGCGCCCGGATTTGAGAATGTTTCACCTGGAATCACAAGTAGATTTGAAATGTTCTATGATGAGTTGTTCGATAAGATTGAGGTATGTTACCCGCATTCCGGAACATCCCCCACAAGGCTCATTGATATCCAGGAACACGAGTGTCGCATCAAATTCGCGCCACTCGGCCAAATGTGAGCGCTCTTGATATGAAAGGAGTCGTATTGTCGACGCCTGCTGGACATAATGATCTCGGGTAGATGAGATCTAACCTGTCTGTCCGGCATAGCCAAGACCAAAAATCACAGCTTCTCAAGACCAAAAAGCTATCTTCAGAGAGCATGATTTCTATTCAAAATCCTTCCCAGATATGATCGATCTACTCTTGGCCATTGGCGAGCAAAACCCGACCTCCATCGACGCACAAGCAGCGACCATCTACATACGCCTAAAGCATCGAACGTTAGCATATGTCCAACGAAGGCGTTTGCAAGGTCTTACTCCCGCTTGACTGCATATATAAAGAACAGTCCCTGCAATATCCTCCGCCTTCCCAGCTCTTTTCGCTGGAACCTTATCAAAAAGGGCAGCGAACATGTTCCCCTCCGCGCCAATAGGATTCATATTACTTGGTACGACTACGCTCTGTCAGCAATCCTGTAGCTTTAGCACATGAGCCCGACTTACACCCTGGGTTGATCGAATTCACCCTGACATACCACCGCGCAAACTTGCTTGCCAGCAAGGCTACTAGATGATCAGTTGCGGCCTTGGAAGCCGCATAACTAGTCAGGTCGACGTTGGTGCAGTTGTGCATGCTGGCACAGCTACTAGTGATCACGACGACGCCTCTTCCAACGTCCTTCCCCTTGAGTCCACCGGGCAGATCGAGTTCCGCGGCCGCTACCAGAAGCGGTAACAGCGCTACGCTGAGGAAGTAATGAGCGGTAGTGTTGATACGGTATGTTGCATCCCAATCCGCGTGGCTTGAGGACCATAAGGAGGCTTGGAGTTCTTCCAGAGAAGCTGTCAACGGATCGCAAGGCTTCGGTGGATCGCGCCTGACTCCGGCGTTTGATATCAGGATGTCAAGATGGCTTTCCCGGGATTGGATGTATTCTGCTATTTCCGCGATGCTATCTTTGCTGGAGACATCTGAGGAGAAACTATTCACGCATTAGCTAGGAATCATCACCGCTCGCATCGTAGCAATGTCGCACCCTTCTGCGCTACCCCCTGATAACTTGCCTATTTCGTTCAGCCTCTGTACGGTTTCTTGAATCGGGTCGGATGGCAGTGCCGTTATGTAGACCTTTACGCCATTCTGCACCATAGCCTGTGAGATTCCCCGTCATCAGCAGGCTGTGAATGCTAAAGTGGGGGAATGGTTATTGCACCTTTGCGACCATGAGCCCTATCCCACTGCTTCCCCCAGTGATTAGCGCCACACGGCCTCGGACATCAAAAAGTTTCGGTATATTCAAAGTGTCGGCCATGATAGCTAGCCAGTCTAACAACAACAAGAGCAGCAGAGAAATGATGCAGCTTCTGTGCACTAATATGCAGAGATACAGTACCCACGATAAGAGTAGGACTAGTACGTAATTTGACTCTTGTGATGACAAGGATCTATTGCTCTACACGAGGGGGACTTATCAGTGTGAGGGAGAGTTGGATCTGAGCGGATTGGCTCCCATATATTCTCTTCAATACACCGGAAAAGCTGCCAGAATCAAAAACCTGACATGGAGGGTCGGGGTTTTACATTGTGGACGAGGGTATGAATCGAGCGTTGACACACGGCACAGACAATCAAGCAGCAAAATTGAAAAGAAGTTGCCACAAGCGAGACTCAAACTCAAGGTACCCAAAAGGGCAAATAGTTACATCCACCGCGGTGGTGGTGAAGACAAGTGAGCCCCAGGTGGTACAATCGCTTCTTACCTAGGTCGTCCTCACCAGAGCATGCCACTGTGCCACTGTGCCACTGTAACCTGAGAGAGGTTAGGAAATTTTCGAACTATATACGTTTGAAAAACGCTTAGGCCACCCCCAGGGTTATTTGGTGCCAATTTTGCTGCTGCCTGTGTTCTTCACTTCACCCCTTTTCAATCCTCGTTTCTAACAACATGAGCAATTATTATTTATCTAGTACAGTTCGAAAATTCTGATGCTGATTACCGAATCCACTCTCTAAAATCTACTTGAATTGCACGAGACCTTGCTCCCCCTTAGAATATATAATCCCACGACTTGAGGAATTAAGAAGAAATCCAGTGATAAGCCTATTTTGAGTAGATGATAAGTAACGGCCATCGAGTCGACTCTAGATGGTAACATTCATGTGGTGAATAGTGAATGGCCAATGTTGGAGGCTGTGATTTATATCACGTGATCATGATGGACCCCTGCAATAATTCGCCTCGAACCTACTTGAAGAGACGCACTCCGCATCAACATCAACCTCCACTCGCATCCTCCTCTCCTACCACGTGAACGCGACAGACAATCATGGACTACCAGGCAGGTGCGCCGCTCCTTTCAACTACTTTCTGTTATGCTAACACGACGTCTAGAATCGCGCGGGTTCGAAGTTCGGCGGCGGAGGAGTTGCCTCTCAATCTGCAACGAACGCGGACCGCCGTGAGCGCCTCCGCAAGCTCGCACTCGAGACGATCGACCTCGACAAGGACCCTTACTTCTTCAAGAACCACGTCGGAAGCTTTGAGTGCCGCCTCTGCCTGACTGTCCACCAGAACGATGGCTCTTATCTCGCCCATACCCAGGGCCGCAAGCACCAGACAAACCTTGCTCGCCGCGCAGCGCGGGAACAGAAGGAAGGCAAAGACCGCGATGGTGTCATACCTGGGCTCCCGAACGTGCAGGTGCGCCGCAACATGATCAAGATCGGACGGCCGGGCTACAAAGTCACGAAGATTCGCGACCAGGTTACGCGCCAGAATGGGCTGCTGTTCCAGATGCAGTTTCCCGAGCTCCCCCCGGGAAATGCGCCTCGCGTGAGGTTCATGAGCGCGTTTGAGCAGAAAATTGAGGAACCAGACAAGAACTGGCAGTTCCTCCTGATAGCTGCGGAACCATACGAGACGATTTCATTCAAGTTGCAGGCGAGGGAGGTGGACCGGAAGGACGGTCGATTCTGGACTTGGTTCGATGAGGACAGCAAGGAGTTCTGGGTACAGGTGTTGTTCAAGACCGAGCGTGATGAGCGGTACTCGAACGTCCCGGGTCTTGCTCCGTCGGGTCCAAGGAGGTGATCTCGATCGCGGTATTCGGGAGCAACCCCTCTGCCCATGTTCTCTCCCCGGCGGTTGGCTATTGCTTGGCCTTTCATGGCTTGGCTCGGCGGTCGATGGCTTGGAATTGGTGCATCGGAGATGTATGGCGTATTGGGGTTCGGAGTTATAGCGAGACATACGGATCTAGGCACCAGGTAATGTTCAAGCTCGCGGATATACTGTAGCCTCGTACTGATAGACCAAAGGGCTGGTCGATTCTCACACAGGCTCAGCTTATCCGGAGGTCAGCATAGAAACTGAGGCGCATAGCCAAGTTCAATACTACGCGGAGAACAATGGAAAAGTACACACGAATCTTTTCGAGACGTGATGGTATCTAATTTGTGCGGAACCGTTTGCCTGCTAATACCTTCAGTGTGGACTACTGAAATCTGCTCAACCGACGTCGAAGTCTGACCGCTCAATTGGAAGCATCCACTTGATAACAGCCTTTCCTTTCGAACCCCTGTTCTTATCAGCAGAGGCTAATATACGCCATCAACGAATGGAATGGATGTTTGTTGCTCTCTAGGCTACTCAGTTTTGCATGGGCTCGACTCATCCAATCGAACAGTCAGTAATCATATGATCAGGAAATTGCCCCCAACCTTGACTCGTCCCAGCGGACCTCCTGATCAGTCAAGGCATTCTTACTGCAACAGTAACCTGCTTTGCTGCACATACGCCTTGAAACTGTGATTGGACTATACTAGCCTGGCTTGGGGGCTGTGTCTGGGCCGCTCTGCAAAAATCATCGAAGCTATGTGGGCCGTAGCACGGCTAAATGTCTAGCTCTCTTCGATCGAAAGCGGGCGCTAGGTGCATAGCGGGGAATTCAAGAGGCGCCCAAAAGTAAGTGTTGAATCAGCTACGTCAAGACTCATTAATGGCCCCACAATGTATACGTTTGGGTAGGTATCGATGGAGAAAGGCTTCATCAAGCATCTCGGCGATGGCTCCTCTAGAACGGGTCAATGCTGTATCCTATGATAGGACATGCTGGAACTGACTGACGCTGCCGCTGCACAGATGCGACCATTGACGAAGCTTGGGTGTTGCTAACCGCCGTTGGACTAAGCCGTAGAACGGCGTCCCTCCTCGATCCTTCTCAAGTGCCACAAGACAACAAAGAGGACGAAGTGTGTCTAGTCTTCACATATCTTTACGACGATCGAGGCGTGCCGAATGCATACCCTCAAACCCTGCATATGCTCGAGGCCCTTACCATTGCCCCAGTCAGCGCTGGAGAGCTTCGAGGTCGGAACTTAGCGGTCAAAACAGACTGTTCACCGCTCAAGTTGTGCGACTAGGCGCGCCGCACCATACACTAGCGGCCTGACGACTGGGAAAGTGTGTCTTGGACCCTTCGAGATGTGCTAATAGGACGCAGTTCTTCTTAATCGAACACTCAAGGGTGCTGCCAAGCATCTGATCCACAGCTTCGGACTCTTTGAAACTGCATCACACGGTAGAAGGCACCCACTAGACCAACTTTTCATGAATGCCGCCGTGTTTCATCCAAGGCAGAGTTGGCAGTGGAGTCTATCTAGGGTGACAGTCGGCGTCGTTTCCGAAGCTCTGGCTCACTAGCTAGATAGACGCCTGTTGCAGTAGTCAGATGACCGTTATTTTGATACCCTGGAAGAGCACGCTAGCAAGTGGAGCAGTGTGAGGGCGCTACAGTGCCTTACCGGAGGACTGTGCACTCTCGGTTGTTGCTGCTTGGGGTTGCGGCATAGGATTCAAGAATTGAGACTGGAGGTAAAAGGGATGCACCTAACTCTAAGCTCATTTTCGAACACTTTGATTGACGCAGCGGCTCTTTGTAGCGCTGTTCAGCAATCAAGAATGGCACCCAAGCAGAGCACAATGTACTCAGACTCAGGGTCTAGTACTGGAAGGATCGTGGACAAGTCGAGGCTCATCGCACTGGCAGAGTTGACGTCGGTCCTGTTCCGGGGCAACCATATCAGCATTCAATAATGCCCGAAGTAATCCTGGCGCGGCTCCACTCATCATGCCAATCACATGCTCCGTCATTAAGCATACGCACGCTCAGCAGGCTGCGCATAGCACTCGTTCAATCTTGACCCGGTATGGTATGTTCATGATGTTCGCGCTTGGCGGTTTTTCAACCTTCCTGTTTCAATGTTTCATCTATCTATCTGGTCTATTTTGAACGAATCCGTCGATCGTCGAATTTCTCCTACTGCTCTGAGAGGCACTTCACGGGGTCCAAGGGCTACACAGGGTAGGCTCGTCAATGCTAGACCTCCCTCGTTCCGTCGAGGCCCGCTCGCGGCGGCCTCTAGCTGCTTCCAACTAGCGGCGCGGCCGTTGGCGATAGCTTTCGCAGCCAATATCTGTGCCGCCCTAGCATAGCATAAGCTC
The DNA here is from genome assembly GCA_010093605.1 of Lophium mytilinum. Lineage (NCBI taxonomy): Eukaryota > Fungi > Ascomycota > Dothideomycetes > Mytilinidiales > Mytilinidiaceae > Lophium > Lophium mytilinum. The sequence continues at coordinate 863,572 of MU004188.1, read as the reverse complement.
TAGCCACAGTGGCTATCTAGCCTAACCCTGGTGCTGCCGTTCGAAGTGCGACCTTATCGCACGACATCAGTCACGAGGACGCCTGCTGGGGCCAGTCGGCGATGGCTCCCGGCATGATGGCATTCCAGAAGTCCGTGAGCGCGTTACGGACCGCGATAGCAGCGTGGCGCAGAGGAGGCGGCGATTGGAGTGCTACAGACCCTGCAGGTGAGGCAGATGACAGAAGTCGGTCCTGAGACAGCAGCCCCGTAGCACACGCGTGGGGCGGCGGGCCCTAGCTTGCCGTCGTCAAAGAGATGCGCCGCACCAGCTGCATCATCCTCTGCACCCTGACGCTTCCAGCCGTCTTTGGCGACGACAACTTCAGCATTCCTGACCGCAAGACGCCATTGGGCTCGCCCACGATGGGGTATTTGTGCGGACGCAACTCCAGCCAGCGAGGGCGCTCTGTTACTGCCTACTGCTGGCGCCGCGGAGACGGACGGTCGGCGGTGAAGAGGACAGGGCACGGTGGTAGTGTTTTGGCATGGCGTTCCACGCCCGAGCGTCGACGGCGTCGACGACGCGATGCAAGTGCAAGATGGACACTGCTACCAGGATGGCGCGCAGATCGAGTTGCAGCACGGGCACAGCCGGGAGAGTCTCGTCTGCGCCCCCAGCCAGCGGCGACGGAAAGGATGGAAGATTGCCGCTTTCACAGCGATCGGCGCATGGCCTCGCGCACAATACGAGCAGGCAGCTGCTTCGGGCACGCATTCGATGACTTCGTGAGAGCAGCTGTCCAGGGCCCTTTCCGGATGCTGCGGCAATGCACCTCGATTCCGCCAGGACGGCGCGCGCGGGCTAGAAGCAGAGCAGCAGTCAGACGATGTGGTCGCGATAGAGGCAGCGCGACGGCACGCTTACGCCATCTGCCGCCTGTGATTCGATCGAACGACGCCCCTCTTTTCCCCAGCTTTGCTCAATCAGCCTGCCGACGCCCTGTGAGTGGTGGCCAGCAGACGCACCCTGCGGAGCTGGGCTGGCGGGCATTGCAGCCGAGAGCGCCTGGAGGAGAGGCCTGGAGGAGGGACCCTGGAGGAGACCCCCGACGCGGCCCTGGCGGACATGTCCAGATGGACAAACTCCCTGCAAAAGAGGCGGGCGACGACACCCTAGACAGCCATAGACACCGGTCGCGTCGGAGCCGCTTGGGGAGACCAACTGCACTGAGGCTCGGGCGGTAGATAGCAGATAATAGGACAGGAGTGGGAGGCCGCGTCGGATACGGGCGCTGCTTGCCCATATGCAGGTCATATGCGCGTCTCGCGCTGCCCTCTGCTTGTCGAATAATGCTTTAAGCCACGCCGCCCACAGACATCCCCAGCTTTTGCCCTTGCGAACAGAGTTAGCCCACACCAACCCCAGAGCTTTCCTTTGGCCGTGCCGCTGCTGCACGCAACCGCACCGGCCCACCATCCTCAGCAGCAGCCGCCCATTTGCTCGCCTTCCCGCAGCCGATCGCCGTTTGGGAGTCCTGGACACTGCATTCCGTGAACCCAGGCCCGCGTTGCGACCACGACCATACACGAGCATCGACACTCGCCCCAGCCCAGCAGGGCGTTTTGCACTCCCCAGAGCCCCAGCCTGCGCCGACAACGTCAGTCGCCGCGCGGAAGAAGCCAGCCTCGAAGCCACCGACGACGGCATCCGCTCGACAAACGTCTCCACGCCTCCTCGTCCTGCTCCTCGCCTCCGACTCGTGGACGACAGCGATCCACTCAGCTTGAGGCAACACTGCGGGACCACGGCGCCCTCCACCAGTTCGCGCGCGTCGGAGCGCTTCCTCTGGCTCTCATTCAACCCGGGCGTCCAGGTTGTCACGGCTATCTTGCAGCTGTCGGGCCTTGTATCCAGCTGCCACGCCCACGGCCCAGCATCCACACTCGACGGGACGACCCTGAAGCCCGCCTTCGCCCAGACCCGAGGGTGGAAGACCCAGCGGAGTCATCACGCACATTCCAGATTGCCCCAGGGTGTCGTATCGCGCTCCTCCACCACTGACCACTGCTGTATTTCCACGGCCCGCCCCTCCTCCCGCACACCTGCACCTCTCCGCCCTCTCGTCTCGTCGCGCATCGCATTGCATCTCGCGGGTCCATCCTCGCTGGCATCACTGCCGGACCCCACTGGCCTGTCCGCTGGCCGTGGTGCTGTGGCCAGCTTGTTGCGCAGTGCCCTGCACAAGTCGCTCGTGGTGTTGAGCGTGCTGAGCGAGTGCTGCGAGTGCCCAGGTGGGTCGTCATCGCGCCGTCCTTGTGGCACGCCTTCCCTTGCATAGTCGGCATCCACCTCCTCCCACCTCCACGGCCTCTCTCCCGCCGTCTGCAGCAACAGCGCACACGGCGCCGCCTCTCAGCGCAGTGCAAAGCGTCCAGGGTCCGCCTCAGATCTCGGTACCTACGGGGCAGCAGATTCGACCGCCTGCAAAGACCCACCCGCGGATCGTGCACTGGCAACCTCCGCGGCTTCGACGGAGCGCGTCAACCTCAACCACACACACCGCACCACACCCAAGTCATCGCCGCCGCATGCCACCAACCGCCATCGTCGCCTCCGCCATTGCTCCTCCTTGCGCGCCGCCGTGACGCCCCGAAGCCCTCGCGCCCGACACCACCAGCCTGGTTGTGCTCTGCCCAGCGCAGTCTGCACCGAGGCCCGCTCCGCACTGGCATGTACTCCTCCATGTCGCATCCCGTTTCGGCTCTGGCGAATGGTGGCATTGGGAACGGCATCATGGATGGCTCCGGGACCATTAACCCCGCCGCGTTGAACTCGTCTGGTAAGCTCCCTCACCTCATCCCCTCCATCTGCCATAAGACCACTGCGCCGAACGCGGAGCGAGTTTTCCATCTCAAATTCCATCCGACGACCGTCGCGCTATCGTGAAGAAGGTCTCCCTGCAATATTAAAGTCATGAATGCTGCTAACGCGACCACTTTTCTGCAGGAGTCCTCGCCGGCGCACCCCCGCCGACTGCCCCCCAAGCCAGCCCTCGCGGCATCAAGCGCAGCCGATCGCCAGATACCTACGATGTGGCCGGAAGTGAACGGGGAGATGAAGGTATTTTTTTTCTGCGTCTCCACGGCTACCTGCAGCATGCAGGCCAGCCTAGGACGAGCGGCGGCTAACGCGCAACGTCACAGATGAGTCGAAACCGCGAAAGCGCGGTAGGCCACCAAAGACAAAGGTGTCCGAGAGTCCGCGCTCATCAGCACAGCCGCCGCAAACACCGTCCCAGACGGCTCCCGCCCCTGTGCAAACACCACAGCTGAAGAGCACCCCGCTCCCGCAAGCATCGCCACCGCAGGCGTCGCCGACGAAGTCGACCCCGACGAAGGGCACCGTGATCAAGGCCCTGCCAACGGTTCGAGATCACACCACAGACCAGTTGAACGCCGAGGGGGACGAGTATATTCCGCGCGAGTTCGACGAGCAAGGTGAGAAGAAGGTTACTGGGACTGGTCATCCTCTTGACGGTCGTGAGTATCGGTGTCGGACGTTCTTCGTTCCGAACAGAGGCGATAAGCTGTTTATGCTTGCGACCGAGTGCGCGCGTGTTCTGGGCTATCGTGACTCTTATCTGCTCTTCAACAAGAACAGATCACTGCACAAGATTATTGCCACGCAGGCAGAGAAGGACGATCTGATACACCAGGAGATTCTTCCGTACTCTTACAGATCGCGACAGATTGCTATCGTAACCGCCAGGTCTATGTTCCGGCAATTCGGAAGCAGGCTCATCGTCAACGGAAGACGCGTGCGCGACGACTACTGGGAAAGCAAGGCCAGGAAGCAAGGCTTTACCGAAGAGGACGCAGCTGGAGAGAAACGCCCAGGAGCAGCTAAAGCACGAGAGGCAGCGGCAGCCGAAGCCAGCCACGCGAACCACTCTCTCACCTCACTTCCTCACGGTGAAATCATCTACAGCAACGGCCCGACCGACCTCAATCACGGCATCGGAGGAATCAACCCAGCAACTTTGGCTCCTCTTCCGATGATTAACCTTGCTCCAACGGACGATCTTCGTCCGAGAGACTACGGCAACGTGCAACGGCCGCGCCACGAAATATCTGGAGCTGCCTATCAGGATCACTCCCGGCCCAGCACCTCAACTGAGATCTTAAATCAAGCTGCGCAAACTGCTGAATTTAATAAGCAGCTGGGAGCCCAACGCTCGAACCGCGAACGATATCTGAATGACTACTGGAAACGACCGCACGAGGGTCCCATCGACTCCCCGCATCGCCAAGGCACGGTCGATGGCGACGGCATTCCTCAAGTGTCGCAAGCAGTCGCTTCTCCACACATGTCGTCCAGTGTTACGGCCGTTGGTGCCGGGCAGCACAACATGGTCGCTCACACACCACAAAGCCAGTCACAGATGATGACACCACAATCCTACTCTCAACAACCACATCCACAAAACCCGATGGTGCAATCTCCGATCCGTGCAATGCATCAGCCGCTAAGGCCAGACCAGATGCACCATCGTTCTCCCAGTATTGGAATGGGCCCTGGTGCTCACAGCCAGCCAGGCTACGGATACTCGCAAGGTCAGATGTGGCCTCCTGGTCAACCTCAGCCATCGCCGCTTTCGCAACACCACAACATGCAGCAATATGCACAGCAGTCTCAACATCCCCAGCAATCGCCACTGCATGCTCCCCCCCAACTGCACCATTCACAGAGCAGCGGCTCCATGCATGGCACACCGATGCAGCAATACGCCACAATGGGGCAAATGGGCGGTCAAGGCTACCCGATGGGCCGGAATCCATACAATCCGAGTCCCAGCCCGCAGCAGTTCATGCATCAAAGCACGGCAGCGCAACAGCCTGGAATGCAAGGGTGGGCGCCTGCTCCTCCTGGGCCACAGCAAGGATGGCAGGCCTTCTGAGAGGCAGGATCTCGCATGCAGACTCCACTAGTAGACCGTCGACCGCTATACCGCACTCGCACAGACTGACGGTGTCTACGCTTCGTACCAAGCACGATCTCGAGGCTTCGTTCATTAGTTCCCCTCTCTTGAATTGCTTCCTTTTATATTTCCTTCTCCATACCCTGTACACTATGCACACACCCGCCTTGGTTTGTTGGAATGCTTCAACATTATTCAGTTCTCGGTAAATCTTAATCGCCCGATTTCCTACGTCACGTTCGCCTGCATCGTTGCATGGGTGTCTTTCATGATTTTGGCTTTGTAAGGGCGAGCACTGCATTTTGGTTGTCTGCGCCCTGGAACTCTCATTTGCTTGCTGCACCCTCTCCTCTCCAATCCCCGCGCATCAACGAATGAAACAGAGAACGAACGAGGATCAAGCAATCAACATCCAATTTGGAATGAGGACGGAACACGCCGTCACGCCTTTCGAAATATGTCTTGGCATGGAAATGGAGCAAATGAATGCATGGAATGATTGGGCCAACTGGATTTGGAAATTTGCTTTTTCGTTTCTGATTTGCACATGCACTACACCGCTCGGTTTTCGTGCCGCATCTCCTAGCTTGTTCTTCCCTATGCATACTATTCGCTCGATCTAAGCTCTTGCTGCGTTCCGATTTGTTCTTCTGGAGAGGTCTGTGTGCTCGTTGGGGTCTGCATTGCATAGACATTCTCGTTGGCTTTTGTTTTGTTCTCATTGGTCGCGGTGCACTCTCGCTCTGGATGGTGCCTATGAGAGTCTCTCTCTAGGTGGTTGACTCGGTCGCATTGGCGGTGCTGGTGATCCTCTCTTACGTTTTTCACCGCTGTTTGATTTAGTCGGCGGCTTGGTTCGTGGATGCAGATGGGCGGTGATTTGTCACAGCGCGTATATGCATGCAGGCGGCACTGAGCGTGGATTTGAATCGACACTTTTCATTAGTTTTGCTTGCTACTCTTCAAATTAGGTTGGCTGTGGGTGCGATTTTTTCTACGCGGGTCTCCGGGTTTGACCACCACATGGGGTGCAGATTGCATTGGGCCGCCCGCTGGGCTGGCGGGCTTGGGTTAGGACTGGGAAATTGGGAATGGAAGTCCGGACTATACTGCTTAATTCTAATGATATTTGTTACTCCCCCCTGACTCTGCTTGGCGAATGGAATTTTGGTCGATGTACGCCCTTTCAAATCCACTTTGTGAATTTTATTTTGATCTATTCTTCGACGGAGACGTTCCAGGATAAGCTCATTAGCAGGCATGATACATATCAACGCATTCCCCTTTTGTCTACTTCCAATTGCTCTCCGTCCTCCTATAGTCAAGACCATTTTCTACTCTATCACCGCCAAGATTAATACTTCGAGCCGAGGTGCACTCAATATAATCCGCGGTCAAGTCCTTCTCATAGGCTATGTGTTAAGAGTATTTACCATGCTTAAGGGACAGCAAGAAGTATCCGGATGGCATATTACAAACCGATCTGTAACAATATACTGTGTAAATGAGACAACGTATGCCGCTTAGCTTCAAGTGATCTAGCGCCCGGGCCCAAGAATAACCTCAGTGACATTTCGACCAACCACGACAGCATTAATACAGACTGCCTTTCCCACTTCCCATCTCTTACCTTCTAAAATCACCTCTCATGCATACGCAACATGGCTCCGTCTCTCACGATTCGTAACATCACATCAACTCCGCTTGAGCTGAAAGTAATCGAACGGTACGAGAAAGCAGGCACAACAAGGATAGCCAACGTGACCAGCACTTTCGGCCATATCACAGGTTTTGTTTCAAGGAGTGTCGGCAACAGCACTTCATCCGTGCCCTCGGCGCCTTCACTCGGGCTTCACGCCGAAAGCTTCAACCAGCAAGAAGTTAGCATCCGAATCGAACCTTTCCAAACCAAAACTACCGACATCCCAACCACAGAACGGTCAGCCACTGAAGTCCTCCGCCTGACGTTCGAAAGCCATGGCCAAAGATATCGTCTGGACGCCACAGCGGCCACAAAATCCCAATCGTTCACTCCATTAGTCGCAGACCCTAAACACCAATACACGGGTATCTTCGTCCCCCAGGACTCCCATCTCTCCATCTACTCCCCCACCAACCTCAGTTCCTGGATGAAAGATCTCAAAGACGCAACCCCCCTTTCCGCCCTCTCCATCCCAGGCACCCACAACTCCCCCACCCACTACAAAGCCCTGCCCTCCGTCCGCTGCCAAGCCGTCTCCCCCAAAGAGCAACTCGAAAACGGCATCCGCTTCTTCGACATCCGCGTGCAGCCCGAGAACCCCACAGACCCCACCAACGACGCCCTGATCCTCGTGCACGGCGTCTTCCCCATCTCCCTCACCGGAACGAAGCACCTCCGCCCCCTCATCAGCACCACCCTCGCCTTCCTCGCCGCCAACCCCTCCGAAACCGTCATCATGTCCCTCAAACGCGAAGGCACCGGGCCCTCCACCGACGCCCAGCTCGCCACCATCCTGCACACGCACTACGCCACCTCGCCCGCCCTCTGGCACACGGCGCCCCTGATCCCCTCGCTCGGCGCCGCCCGCGGCAAGATGGTCCTCATGCGCCGGTTCACCCTACCCCCCGAACTGCAAGAGCTAAACGACGGCCGCGGCTGGGGCCTCAACGCCGAGAACTGGGCCTACAACACGGCCCACGACGTCCACGGCGACGTGTGCGTGCAGGACTTCTGCGAGGTGCTCGAGGCCGTCAACATCGACGCCAAGATCGCGTATACGACGGACCACCTTGCCGCGGCGGCGAAGGTGGTGAGTCCAGTCCCGGGGGTTACGACGGATGCGCGGAATCCTGTCCCACCCGGTCCGTTGTATTTGAATTTCTTGAGCGCGAGTAATTTCTGGCGCGCGGGGTGCTGGCCGGAGAGGATTGCGGCGAGGCTGAATCCGGCGGTTACGGGGTATTTGTGTGTGAAGCATCATGTTGGGGGGGGGGGGGATGGGGGGAGGGGGGTGGTGGTGTGTGATTGGGTGGGCGAGGGGGGGGATTGGGATTTGGTGAGGTGTGTTGTGGGGATGAATCGGAAGATGGAGTGGAAGGAGGCGGAGGAGGGTGGGGAGAGGGTGGGAGAGGGGGGGGGAAAGGGGGATAAGGGCGGGGATTCATAGATCTAGAAGGGTACTTGGGTTTAGGATCAGTATAGTATATGTACATCGCGAAGCTTCCTTCATGAGATCCCTAGCTCCGCTACGTACATAACTAGAAGCATTGGAAGGCACGTGCAGATAGATAGACGTAGGGTTTCTTTAGACCTCTAGCTCTTTAGATTATTCGTTCCTACACTTACGCTATCTCAAATAAGAGCTCTTGGCGATATCAAGATTATTGAAGCTATCGTGCCACAACGAGAGCCACAACTCCTTAAAGATATAGCTAAAGCGAGCCTATTTCCATAGTTCTGCTCGTAGGCTCGATGCCAAGGGGTATGTAACCTAGGCTTAAAAACCGCAACTTCATTTCTTCAAGGATACGACTCAGGCGCGTGTCCCTGCTAATTAGCCCTCTTGCAGAACAAATACACCGGGAGGTTTCCGATTAGGTAAAGCCGCCGACAACTTGTAAGCCATATGAGGCCAGAGGGTGGTGTCAGACAAGAGCCGAAAACAGTGATATCATTCCAAGCGATTACTAGGCGAATCCACAGCCTTCACCCTAACGCCTCCCATCCGAATCATGCAGATGTGCCGCCCGTTTCGTGGGCACAAAAAACCCCGGCCTGACCACTGAAACCTCGCTCATAACTCAAAATACCTTTTGCCACTCACTGCTGCGGCACGGCTCCATGCTCAAAGCCCTCCGGACCCGCATCCATCTCGTCATCCACGTCCTCCTCACTCTCCAGCTCCTCGTCTTCCTCCTCAAACCCCGTCTCAACTCTCGCCTGTTTTAGCCTATCCTTCATCGACTCCCGTTGCTCCGCCTGCCATCTCCCCAACGCCGCCGCTGCGTGCACCTTGAACCCAAACACGCGCGGCTCGTACCGACGCTGGGTTTTGGGCGGGATGAAGGCCGGGTAGACCTGGAAGAGGATGTTGTGGAACGAGGTGCCGAAATACGCGCCGTCGATGGAGGCGTGGCGCGACGACTTGGGATTGTAGAGGTCTTCGCACTTGGCGCAGAAGAGCTTGACTGGGGAGGTGTTGGAGACGTCGGACTGGCCCATGGGGAGGAGGGGCTGTTGGTCACACATGACGCGCGGGCATTTGCCGAAGTCGCCTTTTTTGTATTTCTCGAGCTGTTGTCGGATGTCAGCCATCGTCGCCTAGCGTGTGGAAGTATGTGGTAGGTTAGGTACCATCTTGGCTAGCCCTCGCGTTGTCACTATATACCGCGCGTGTACTAGGCCGTATAGATGCCGCGCCGACTTCTCGATCGACTCCCGCATGTCATCGTCGCAGTCGAGGTCGAAGACGTCGGTGACAAGGTCGAGAGCATATTGGTAATATTGGACTTCGGTGTTTAGGCCCGTAAGGTTGAAGCGGTCGGTCAGGTATTCCTCGTCAATCTCGCAAAAGTACTCGTTGCCCCGAGAGGATATGAACTAGTCGAAAGGGTGTCAGCTATGTCTGCTAATGCGTAGATGAAAATCCTGGCTATGTGGCTCTTTCCCTCTAGATCAGTAGCTCGGGCGAACTGTTCCTAATGAAGTGGCATGTAGGCGCATAAGGATGCTGTTCCAGCGGTGGCTCGGAACCAAACTTATCCCAACGTTTTGGAGGTACATCTAGTTGGGCAAGATGTCCTACCATGTATCTAAACCCAACTATCAACTCGTGTCTCCAGTCCAGGTAGGGTCCATCCAATGGCAATACAACGGTTGGCTTAGTAGGCCGAGGCAAGCTATTAGAGTCTTTCGTGTCCGAAGAATGTAGGGCAGGAGGCTGTTCACTCAGAGACCATTCGGGGGAAATTTGTTGGACAGGGGCAGCCTCGTGGGCACTCGGGGCAAGGTGCTGTTCGAATGAGTCGCTCGAGAGCATGCCATCGGCCTTGCGCTTGCCGGGGAGCGGAGGTGTGAAGTCGGGAGCCCCGGCCATGTCTCTTGGTGTATCGATAGTATAACGAGTTGTAGAAGGTATCCCAGAGCTCGATCCAGTCCAAACATAGGCCCCGGGCAGGGTCAAGACAGTATACAGAATATAGAGAAAGACCTACCCAGTCGCGCCAGTAACTCGTGTAGTCGCTATCAGTCTCGCTATTGAAGTCATCCATGGTTCAGGTTGCTTGTATGTCTAGTAGCGAGAGTGCAAGTGTAATAGTGGTCTATAAGTCGTCGAGGCAGCGGGCAGTCATGGTGTTGGGGTATTTGTGCATGGTGAAATTGAGGGTGGTTTCGTAACGCGGGCCTTTTGGCGGGGCTGTTGATGGTCTTGGCAGGGCTGAGAATCCCCGAGTTAGGACCGAGATAAGATCTGATTCTACACGACTTCAACTGCAGCTGCAGGCAACATGGAATAAAAAACACACCATCATGAATTCACAGTTCTACGTAGGAAAGCGCGTTTCCTTCAACAGACAACTGTGCACCGTCCGTTACTACGGGGAAGTGTCCGGCACGAAAGGAGACTGGCTAGGCGTCGAATGGGATGATCCCACACGTGGAAAGCATAATGGCGAGAATGGCGGCGTCAGATACTTCAATTGTAATACCAGTCCTTTCAAACAAGACTCTATCATATATGTGACACAATGACAATGCTAACACGACGTTTTCAGGTCTCAATAAGCATCCGACCGCCGGCTCCTTTGTACGGCCAACACGAGTATCAGAACCCCCACGCTCCTTCGTGGAAGCGCTGCGTCACAAGTACGCGTCTGAAGACTTCGAGGACTCGGACACCGAGATCGTGTATGTGCGGACTGACAAGCTTAAAAAAGCGCCGGCACGTGACAAGCCCATCAAGATCAGCGGGAAGGAGGTCGAAGAAGTCGGATTCGACAAGATTAGGAAGCAACTGGCAGATCTGAATGAGCTGAAGATTGTGTTGTTAGATGGGCTGCGTATGTCACGGCCTGTTGCATCTTTGAAGGAGAGGCTGGAGGCTACAGGGGAGGCAACATGGCCGGAAGCTTTGACTGATATCAGAGAGACCTGTCCGAAGATTATCGAATTGGATTTGAGTCGAAACTTGTTCGAGGAGTGGCGCGAAGTTGCGTCTATTTGTGAGCAGCTCGATAAGCTCAAGAGTCTACGCGTAGAGTAAGTGTTCTAGCTACTTCTAGGCTGAGAAGTCATCGCTAACGGTGCGTCAGCGGCAACCGGTTTAGAGACATAAGTCTCACAGAAACTGATCAGGCTCGATGTATATCAGCTTTCAAGAACATCAAAGCACTCAAATTGGAAGACACATTTCTATCGTGGCGTGACGTATGTAGCCCCTATCTAGTATTGACACATCCACTGAGTCTGCACTAGATTACCAGGCTCGCCTCCCTGTTCCCGGACCTGACTTCGTTCGTTGGCTCAAGCAACTCTTTCGGTACTCTTTCGCTAGACCTTCTACCAAACCACATCACCGAACTGACCCTCGAGGACAATGTTTTCCACATGCTCACGGACCTAGCTCCTCTAGCATCGCTCCCTAACCTCCAGCGCTTACTGCTCAAAGACAACAGGATCTCTGACATAGCTTCTCCTGGATCTGAAATCCTGAAGTTCTCCCCCACGGTGACAGATGTCGACCTCTCCTACAACGAGATCTCCACGTGGAACTTCATAGACCAGCTGCAAGACGTATTTCCAGGCATCACCGCCCTCCGCATAGCCCACAACCCGCTCTACCAGTCCCTCCAAGCCGCAGACGGAAGAGCATTGAGCGCCGAGGACGGCTACATGCTCACAATTGCGCGACTAGGTCAACTGCAGACCCTGAACTTCAGCCCCGTAAGCCACACTCTTCCAAACAAGCTCGATGACAGTGCTAACAACTCTCGCTGCAGATTACACCCAAAGAACGCCTGAACTCAGAGATGTACTATCTCTCTCTAATCGGCAAAGAGCTCTCCGCTGCGCCCGAAGCGAAAGCCGAGGCCATCATAGCAACCCACAGGCGCTATGCGGAGCTATGCGAAGAATACGGTGAGCCGAGCGTGTCGCGCTCGTCGTCGTCTATCAACCCAAACTCGCTCGCAGCGCGGCTGATCCGATTCACCTTCCACTTGGGCACATCCGCGAAACCGGCGGTGAAAGAGGGGACCCCGGCTAGCTTCGTAGCGGAAATCCCGATGAGCTTCAGCGTGTACAGTGCGTTGGGAATCGTCGGGAAGCGGTTTGGGCTCCCGCCGATGAAGCTGAGACTCTTATGGGAGACGGGCGATTGGATCGTAGCTGGAAAGGATTCATCGTTGGAGCCTGATACGTGGGACTCTGATAGTGATGGTGGCGATGAGGGTGGGTCTGGTGGTGCGGAGCACATCCGTAGAGAAGTTGAGCTAGTGGCCGGCACTAGGGTTGTCGGGACGTGGGTTGATGGCGCGGAGGCGGATGTGAGGGTAGAGCTGAGGTAGCTGAGAAGTGATGACTAGCCGACATCTGAATGAATCAAACCGAAACCCGACGGGAAGATGGTGGGTTGCCCATCCTGCCCACTGTGAAAACCTTCTTTGGTAGCTCGCGTTTCTTGGACTTGATGATGGAGCGTCTCTGCCAACCCTGAGCCTGGGATACAAATCCCTCGAATCTTGCGTTTTGTTCACGATAGAACTCCTGAGTCCGCAACTCGCATCGTTTCAACAGTTGTTTAGAGATCCGTATCGCTTCTTCCAATTTCCTCCCTTGTATCTTTTGAGCTCGCAAGGCTAAAAGCGGAAGCAATTCTTCACGCCGCAAACGCTCTATGTCTCTGACTAAACCCGAGATTCTGAGCAAAAGGTCGCTAACGAGGGCAACATCTATAAGGGTTACGATTTTCGCATTCCTTGCTGTTATTACTCATCGTATATATTTCTCCACTTCTGACGCCCCAACATGGTGGAGCTCAAAGACTTGATTCGTTGCAGCCACAAAGTACAACCTTTGCTCACTTAGACATGCGTTGCGGACTAGAGTCAGTTGGAACAAATCCCTCATCTCGAAGATGCGGTTTTTTCCTAGCGCATATTGTGCTAGCATTGTATCCCACCAGCGTACCATATGTCCCATAGGATTCCTGGACCGCTGAAGGCTCCACATCTCGATTGTGACGTCTTTATACAGTAGTAAGATCTCATGAATCCAAATTTCGGGAATTCGCCGTGCAGATGTAAACCGATTTAGGAGTGGATCAAAAGAATTGAGCATGGTACATTTCGCGTGCCCGTCGAGATTTCTCAAATCGTCGAAGAGCTCTTTTTTCAAGTCAGTGAAACCTCGAGAAAACTGGCGCACGCTGGGCGTCTTGGAAAATATCTCAACCCGTCGTAGACTCTGTTCGATAGACTACGGTTAAGATAATATAGCTTCGCGGCTTGGCGTTGTGCAATCCTAAAGTTGACGACGTCGCTTTCTAAATGGCTTATCTCCATAGAATGTTCGACAATCTTGAGATAGCTCAGCGTCTCTTCCTCCAAACGTTGATGGAAAAATAGGCGTTCTGGGTAGAGAACCATTTTCGGTCCAGGGCGTCTGTGGATAGTTTGCCATTGATACCCCCAGGAGAATTGCTTGAGATCTCTCTCTCTGTCAGCACCTCCCAATCCTTCCTCAGGTATTGTGGGAGCGACGTATCTGGATTCCAGTGCTGTGGTAGATGTGGCAAGAATCTTTTCTGGGCACGTGACAGCACTGGAAGCCGAGTCCTGGCCCTGGCGCCAATCAAAGAAGACGTGTAGAGCGACATAACAATAGCGTACAATCTATCTTCTGAAATGCCATTAGTTCAACACACGTCCTTGGGATGCAAAGGCCCTTCTTACCCCTGTGAAGGCTGTCCTTGCCAACAAATACCTGCCCGGAGGCCTGAGGCTTGTTTCCACACACAGATTGCGCCAATACCCATTACAAGCAATCCGCAGTACGATGGAAGAGGGCGTAATACTGGACGAACGACCAATGCCGGGGATGATGTTGAGATGAAGGATGGAAGCAAGGGCGTGAAAGATGGCAGCCGCATTGGCGCTATTCCCATTTCGGATTCATATGCACCACTTCAATTCTGTGGCGCCACAGCACCATAGGTCGCTGATGTGATTCGGCTGCCAACGCGCGCGAGCGCGAAGGGTAGTTGTTTATTATTAATTTACATGGGGAGGTAGGGTGGCCTCCTTAGTTCTATCTACGGAAGGACCACTAACAAGGCAAGGCCCAGGGCTCCCCTAAAGCTATCCCCAAAGCGCCCTAGAATACATTCACTCCCAACCCAACAGGATTAAAAGGAATTTACCCCTCCGGGAGTAGCCAAATATACCCCCTCCTCGCTCCTCTATAAAGAATTGTCGGATAAAGGTATCTTAAAGTCTCTTAACCCTAAGGATAGAAACCTATGCATATAGTAGAGGGATAAAGGAGGGATAGATCCTTTCTACTTTACCCTCACGCCCCCATCTATTGGTAACCCCTATGTAATACTCCGCTTGGCCTGTGGCCTAATAACTGTGGATAAATAATATCATGTGAATCTATTATCTTAACACAGGTGTAAAGTGTAAGGTGTGTGTAGAGGGTGTTCTAGATCGGATTTAATGGTTAATTAGGTCGGTCGCATTGCCGTGCTTTAAAGCTGGTGGTAAGCAATTACTCTAGGACGTAGCTAGAGATTCGATATCTTGGTGTCGACTGAGGGTGGCGATTCGGTCGATTCGGGTTGACCTCAGCGGCGACAAGCTGAGGACCTCTCTGCTCTAGCTCTCCCTACGAAGAGGAAGGTTTCTAGATGGCAACACGTAGAGGCGCAGAGTCGGATTTCGCCATCCAGGTCACTGATGTGATGAGAGCGGTTCAGCAACGACTTCGGTGGATGGTCAGGTATTGTATTGATAGGTGAGTGAGTGAGGAAGCCATTACAACGGAAGAACAGATATGCGGGTTTTGGCTGCGTATGCCAATAGCGAGGAAGGGGCCGACGTCACACACCAAACCAATCAACTCTGTACATCTATAAACTTTTCCGCTTCCATAGAATACCTATCTACTCATCTCCCCCACATCCACCGCCCCACTCATGCCGAGATCCCAAACCAGTCTATCACTATAAATGTAGTATGCAGTACATATCCCACAAGCTAATTCAAAAAGAATCCCCCCCCTAAACATCCTCCCCCTCCTAGTTCTCTCCTCTTCCTCTTCCTTTACTAGAACGCACCACACTCCGGCCACTTCCCCCTCGCCTTCTCCTTATACTCCTCCTTAATCCCCGTCTCACTTCCCCATTGCCCCAACAGCCCCAACCCCTGCTTCGTCTCTTCAAATGTAATTTCAGGAAGGTCTAGCGTAGCGACCAGATCTTTCTCGTTCTGCGACTTCGAGGCCGGGTCGAGGAGGTAGCGGGCTTTCAGTCCCGCGTGCACGGCGAGCGGAGACTTGGCGTGGGATTTCAGGAAGGCGTCGTTGAAGGCGGGGAGGGGTTCGGAGGCCGGGATGAGGGTGAAGTGGGCGGTGATGACTTCGGAAACTTTGGGGGGAAGGGAGGAGGATGAGGCATCGACTATGAGGGTATCAGTCTGTGTGAGGGGGTGAGCGGGGAGGGGTAAGTGGGACTTACGGGCACGGCGGAAACGGATGGCTTGTTCGTGGAGGGTGGGGTTTTCGGGGTCTAATGATGCGGTTGCGAGGAGGGATTTCAAGGCTAGTAGGAGTTTGTCTGCGATACTGGGTTAGAAAAGTATATTGTATTGGTAGTGAAGCGACTCACTTCTCCTGATGAAGACCTCAAAGCCCAGAATTTGTGCCTCGACATTCTTAGGGCTGAACTCAAGCAGCGGCGTCAGGAACTTCATCGCGTCCTCCAACGGCTGCTTGGTCTGAATAAGCTTTTCCCCTTTAGGATCCGGATCTTCTTTCTTCGGCTCGCCGTCTGCGCCTGTTGGTGCTTTCTTTGCCGCGTTGGCCTTCTTCTCAGCCGTCTCCTTCTCAAGCTTCTCCAGCTCCTTTCTCGCTTTCTTCGCAGCCTTCTTCCTCTCGGCTGGGTCCCGGTTGTCCTCGCTCTCTTTCTTGTTCGCTAAGGATGGGTCATCGGCAAGGAGGAGGTAGATCTGCACGGCAGAAATGGCTGCTCTCGTGAACATCGGATGCTCCCGCAGATGATCTTCCCATTTTACCATCTCAACATACGCCCTGATCTGTCCTTTCCGCAATGAGAAGCTGTGGAAGTCGAATTGGTCGTCTTGCCAAATGTCAAATATGTCGTAGATGGAATTAAATCGTTTCAATGCAAGACCAAGATTCAACTGTCGCCGGTATGATTCGCCGTCTTCGGTGATGTACCACATGCATTGCATATCATGTAGATCTCCGAGTGGGCCGCCGTGCGTTTCGTTTCTTGTGAACTTGCTCATCGTCTTCAATGCAGCGTCGTTCTGGTCGTCGCGGAGTTGGTATTTAGCGGACTTCGTGTTGATGTAACGGTCCTTCTCGTCCAGTTGTCGAGCATGCTCCATAGTCTCAGTAGCCTTCTTCGTATTGCCAAGGTGCTTCCATATCCGCGCCTTAGTCATGTTGTAGTCAACTGAATTTGGATTCAGCTCGAGTGCCTTGTCTATGTATTCCGTAGCCTTCTCTAAGTCGCGGCTTAGGTGGTAGTTGTAGTGCTGTGCGAGAAAGTATAGGACGGACTGGTCGAAACGCTCTGAAACGTCTCCATTGGTCGACGCATCTGCCGATCCGTTCATCTTTTTCTCAGTAGTGTACCCAGTCACAAGCTCTTCTATTATTTCCTTCTTCGATGGCTCCGCGTATAGAGCTTTGATGTTTGGAAATGTCGAAGGGACACCCTTGCTGAACATCCGTCGTAGGTATGGGTCGACAGCTGCTTTGAACTCCTCCCCTGAAACCATGAGTAAGTGCTATAAGTTTAATTGGACAAAACCTACCTTCTAGAAAGTCCAGTGGTATCCGTCGCGCGGCGTCTAAACGCTCACTCTTCGCTGCATACTCCTCATACAGCTCCTTGAGCTTTGACCGCGACTCCTCACCCGATCTGTCCAATTGCAGCGCGCGTTCCAGCCCATCGTAGTATTCCCGGTACTCGTTGTTCCTGTCCAGTAACGCCCGGTAGGCCTTCTCAGCTTCCTCGTACCTTTCCAGCCTCAGCAAGTACTCGGCGCGTAGCTCCATTACGGCAGTCCGGTCCAAATTAGCTTTGTAGAGGCTCTCCAAGTGGTCCAACGCCCGTTTCACATCTCCCGACTCCGCTATAACCGTGTTCTTGTAAAGCGAAGCTTCCGAGTGCTCAATGTCCGTCTTGGCCGGTGTGCTCTTCAGAGTGCCTTCATAAGTGACCAGTATCTTCTCTGCCTCTTTCAGATCCCCGGCAAGGTGGTACGCCACCGCCAACCCAGTCCAATTCTGCCTCTGTTGTGACCGCGTCTTCAGCATGAGCGTCCTGCTCTGAATATAGCCCTGGTAATCCCGCATCTGCACCTGCAGCAGTGCGAGATCCCGCAGAATGTTGTTAGAGTCCGGCTCAATCTTCAACGCAAATTTGTACGCCTTGATTGCCTCCTCGTAGTTCTTCACGGAGCGGTAGAGCAGCCCGTAGACATGCCAGCAAACGTGCGACCGCATGTCATTTTTGAGAGCAATTTTGGCCAGCGCAAACGCCTCATCAGCTTGGCCTTGGGAGTTGAGGATCAGGGCTTTCATGGCTTGAGTGTCGCCATGGTTGGGGTGTTTGCGCAGGATCTGTTCTGCGGCCTTGAGACCTAGGGAAGTGAGCTTGGGATTTCCGAGGGAAAAGGAAGAGCTGTACCCTTCTTGTATTGTTTGGACTCGTAATTCTTCACGACTGAACGGAAGAGAGAGTTCTCCTTGGAGGCCAATGGCTGAGGCATAATGACGGATAGCTCTTCAGCTTGCGGTCGAGGTCGTGCGTCTCCGCGAGAAAATATTTAGGTGACGCAGAATTATAAGTGATCCGAGAAGCTAGCTAGGTAGAAGCAGAGGGTCATGTCAGAGCTGGTCGCATGCTGTAGATGTCCGGGAGAGGTCTAGTAACGGGTACGTTAGAGTGTTCGTACTCGGTGGTGGGTGAATGTGGGTTGGCTGCTCCGTGTGGTCCGCCGAAGTGTAACCGACCGCAGGCCTCAGGCCGCAATGGAATAAAGTGAGGAAGTAGATAGACATATCAGATCTTTGTACTCTATCTAATTACTTTGGGGCAGTGCCACGGAGACAAAATCATTTCATTATTACATAAAATGCTACTAAAATGTTGCCCACCACCAACGAAACACAAAACAGGACTCCAGCTTTTTAGTTGCAATGAGTATCCCAAGGTCATTGCAGAGGCAGTTGAATACCCGCAAAACGCCACTATGCTGTTTTCGTAACTTCGTACTTTACATGTTGAATCTATGCATTTGTGCGCTGGAGCATCAGATTTCGGTTGCCGATACCCCTCGAGTCTTCTCAATTGAACACTTTCGAAGACACCGGACTTCGACTACGAGCTTTTCTTCCCCGCAGCCCGCTCGCGCTCTCTCTTGGCATATATCTCCGTAGTGAACGGGCTACAGAAAACCCAAGTTAGCACATATGTGAAGAGCTCGACTCTAGGGCGAGACTCACTCCTCAAATTGCCTCGCAACCGTATACGCGGCCCACACCAATCCCGTCAGCGCCACACCAGCCGGCTTCCCAGCCCACAACGCCGTCGCAAGGAACGACATAGTCGAGCCGTGATACATAGGCGCATCCGTGACGTTGAACGGGAAAGACGTGACAGGCGCATCCATGAGAATGCCGAAGTAGTCTCCGAGGTATGTGCCTGTCACGCCGAGCGCCCACATTGAGGAGAGGACGAGAACATTTCCGGAGAGGAAGAGGCCGTATGAGAGGGCTTTCACGGTAGGATTGTCGAGGAGCGGGTGCACTGGCTGTGCTTGAAGGGTGAAGTGGTAGCTATGCCACACGTTAGTAGACTGAGCTTCGAGGAGCGTGGAGATGCGGAGAGAGGGTTGCGTTCGCTGCACGTACATGAGATCGCGAATTATCCCCAGAGAGAATATCGTAACGGCCAAGGCATAGCATCCATGTAGAGAGTTCCCGCCAAAGAGCTTCGTAATGGCCTTATTGTGGTATTCTAAAGCGGCACGAAGGCATCGTGTCAGAGAGAGGGTTGGGTGCTTGTGGGAATCGTCGAGAGAGGTGTACCTTGGCGAGCTGCGATGCTACGTGTAGAGTTAGCCTAAAGTCGAGGAAATGGTCGGGGAGGGATGGTCGTACTTCCAGAATGTCGGGTTAAACGCAATTGAAGCGGCCGCAGCTGTTGTCGGGATTAGATCACAGCAGACTTCACGAGATTCAGCTAGTGCCTACCCCACAATGTCGGCTGGCTGAAGTCGATGAGGCCCGTCATTCTGTCGAATGGCTTACGGAGGTTTGTGAGGGAGCTGGATTGGCGAAGAGGGTTGAGAAGAGGGAGGAGACTACGGAGGCTTTGGACGCCTAGGTGGGGAGTTTGTTTCTGCTGGCGAAGCGAGACGACGTCACATTGGGCAAGCGTGCGGATGAAGCACCTGATGGATTGACAGGCCGGATTCATGGCACGTGCAAAAGACAAAAATATGAGCAATCCTTGGTGACTATTGCGACTTAGTGCATTTGTATGTATTAACAATTTTAGTATCCTGAATCGTGTCTGCCGTGCACTGAACACCTCGCTCTATCTGACATTATCTACAACCCGTTCGACGCGCAAGAAAACGGTCCTCCAAATCCGGTCGTTGCATAGCCATCAATAATAGCTTGCACGGAAGCCTGCAAGTTTCGAGTTAGCAGTGAAAGTGGAAGTAAGTCGGACGAAGCTTACATATGTGCCAGCAGTCAGGAAGAAGAATCCAATAATGATGATAATGATGTTGGAGACGAGCCCAACATATCCCTTCCATCCACGTCCCACCCAGAACCGAGCTCCATGCTCTGCACGGCGCATCCGGATGTAGGCCACTCCCCAGAAGATGAATCCAAAAAAGGAGTCAAAGAGGGAGCTCATCAGGGACAGCAGGTACGAGAAGAACGGGATGACTTCTGCGATGATGAAGGCGAAGACCCAGGTCACAGCCAAAATGCCGACCCAGGATGCCCAGCCAACGGCGGTGTGGCTGCCGTAGTGCTTCGTGTTCTTGAAGATGGAGAAGAAGACGAATCGGGCAGACACGGAAGCGTACAAGACACCCAGGAAGATCAAAGTCGGAATCATGAAAGAGAACGAGATCTTGAGGTATGGCTCCTCCAGAGACCCGAACGCAGGCGCCGTGTTGTAGTTCGTTCCCGTGTAGGCGTACACAATGGACCCGACCAGGCTGAAGACAAAGATCTCGGCAATGGTTACGGCCCATAGAGCCTTGGGGAAGTCTTTGGGCTCCTTCATTTCCGCAATGAAGCTGGGAATCGTGATCTGACCAATGAACGTGTAACTGATGTTCATGAAG
The DNA here is from genome assembly GCA_010093605.1 of Lophium mytilinum. Lineage (NCBI taxonomy): Eukaryota > Fungi > Ascomycota > Dothideomycetes > Mytilinidiales > Mytilinidiaceae > Lophium > Lophium mytilinum. Next base: position 843,006 of record MU004188.1, on the reverse strand, counting down.
GCATTCATGCCAGCGACAAAGGTAGTTCCGGCGGCTGGGATGGCTAGGACTGTAGGCTCGCCAAATTTAGGATAGCCTGCCGGATGAGCCTCGATTCCAGCGAAAATGGTCGCCAACAAGACTGAAAGGAATGTCGTGATTGCCGAAAGCGTTGCGATCTTAGAAAGAGTGTCGAAAGTCCTGGGCAACGAGCAGAGCAAAGAGATGCAAGCCACGATTGCAGAGAACCCAATAGTGCAAACACTGTTGTTCGTCATGGTGTTGAGGTACTTGGCGCCAACAAGGCAGTGGAAGCCCTGGATGAAGGTATTGTTGAGGATGAACATCACAGCTGTGAACCACCATGCCACATCGCTATTCCAGAAGATAATCTTCCCAACATCGCAGACATCCTTGACATTCGGATGGCGAAGGCAGAACTCCCTTTATTCATATAAGTGATTGGTTATGAGCGCATGTGGCAAGCGAGTCTTACCAAACGGTGAGAGACGTATACAACACTAAGGCGGCCACCACGACGGTCAGAATCAAGCCGGGAACCAGCCCCAGAACTGAGTACGAGTACGGGAACGACATGATGGCCAAGCAGATATACTCGGAAAAGAGCAGGGCAGCGGTCTGGTGTCACATGAGCATTATTGTTTCGCAAAGGATGAATGCTAGGCCCAAAGGCGGCCACAACATACTTTCTGCCAGCTGCAAGTCCTGTACTTGATGGCGTTCTCGGCCTCCATCTCAATCTGCTTGCCGACATCGAAGCTAGCGCCATCGCTGTCTTCGGGGACTAGGCTTGCGCGGCGAGGACCACCAGCATTTTCGACGTCATAGCCGTCTTTCAGATCTGGAGAGTCGCGAGAGTAGTCTTTTTCGCCAAGGTCGGCCTTGCTGGCCTTCTTCTTGGTTCCAAAGCCTAACGCCATTTTACCGAGCGGATGCTCTGCTTGAGGGGGGTGTAATAAAAGGGACGGCGAGCGTTGGCCACGGACAGCATTAACCACCTGATTTCGAGTTGGCGACGGTGAGGTACGGGTTTGGAGTGGGGGCAACAATTGTGAGGTTGTGATGTGCGACGCGGAGAGCGGGCGGGCTTTATGAATTGTAGGTCAATGGATGTGGTCAAAGTCCGTTTGCGTTCCAAGGCGAGCTAACGTTAGTCAAGGCAGGATTTGCTGAACCTTGTGCATACGGGCCCGGTGGTTGGCTTTTTGTCACCACACTGAGGACGCGCAGCCATTGGACCAGCACGCCCCGCTGATTCTGATCCCAACGTGGGGCGAGGCGGCGCTGTACCGTGGATCGAGGTCTCTCCATCTCTGGACGATGGACCTGGCGACCAGAAACGGCGCTCGAACAAAGGCGTGAGGGAATCAGCGAGTCCGAAGGAGCGTTCCGCCCGCGCACGAAGGCACGATAACATTAGTCGCGCGGGCTACGGCAAGGACGATCACACGGCAGGTAGGGTTCGCCATCCTGGAGGCGTTCTGGTCACTACACTGCGAGGCATGCTGCGCGCGAACTGGCCATCCGGCGTGAGATGCTACAGTGCATGAGGTAGGAAGAGGCGGGTGTCGCATTCACAATCACCACGCCCGCTTTAGTCGCGGTCGCGGCGTTGGGCTAGCAGCCACTCGGTTCCCGATCCGATGGCGATCTGCGGGGCGTGGCATCCAAGTGCTCGGCAGGGCTTGAGGATGCTTGAAGTTGCTTGCGCGTCTAGTAGAGCTTCGCAGACTCGGAATGGAGGTCGCAGCTCCATCTGAAGCCCTCCACGCTGTGAACCGGCGGCGCGGGTCTTGTGTGTTCTGCGCAAAGACAGTTCCCCACATGTTTCGACCCGCCCGTTTCACACCCATGTGCCGTCGTAATCCCTGGAGATGAGGTCACTAGCCGTGCCCACGCCGAGCAGGCCCAGCTTTGCGGCGCGCCCGATCTTAGGGCTTAGCACGCCAAAACGCCATTTCCCACTCGGATGGCATCATTGCCATTACCCAATACCATATTTACGAAAGCCGCCCAGCAGCCGCAAAAAGGAATTCTCAGGTGCTGCTGTGTCACGGGTGGCGTGCCTGTCGCGACATCTTCTGCCTTTGTTGCAACGCGACACGGCGCACGACGGCCATGGAAAGAGTCGTTGCGAGTTTCTTCGCTGGCCAGCCGCCGGATACACGGCGTCCGGAAGGCTTGGATACAGCTATTGCGGCCCGTCGTCGGTGTTGAGCAGATTCTGTTGCTTAGTGCTCACAGACGTTTCCGCCCTTTCTCTTTGCTAACCACCTTCTTTGCCAAGGCCGATTCGTCGAGCACGGAACAAACGCCTAACAATACTCCGGCTGACAGACGAAAGACCTAACGCGACGGGAGACTTGTGAGGTTTTTGGGGTCCTCATGAGCTATGATTTGGAAGTTCAGAGAGGTACCACCTCACGACTGCGATATAATACAGGAGTCTATGAATCAGTGGTACACTGGGTTGGCTCCGAGGGCAGAGTGTCCATTGAACAAAGCCATAACTACGTGAACATTCTCTACAACAGTTATGACGAATGCCGACTTCTCCCGGCAATAGTGCTTTCCTACTCCGCTCAAGGCATAGTAACTTCTGGGCGTATTCGCTCAGAAACTACAAACAGGATAGCGAAATGTCTTGACTGAAATGCCCCTCTTCGAACGAAGCCATGCGGCCATGTTGCTAAACAGAGAGCTCGGTGAGAGTTCCACCCGTCCTAGCGCAGCACAGCAAGGACGTCGTTGGAAATAATCTGGCGATGTCGCGACGGGCACCCACATTCCTGTCGTATAAGAGATAGAGAAGTAGACGTTGAAGAAGGCGTCAAAGCAGACGTATGAGCCGCCGTGTAAAGTATCGAAAAGCCTAGATGCAAATAGTCATCACCTCACGGTTGCAATGCGAATCAGAGACATACAGGGGTAGGATTTTCATAATTACAAGCGCCTTGGCTTTGAGGCTTCAGTATATACAGACTTTTCCTACGCGTGATACCGCCACGTGGATATACGATCAGGAGACGGGACCAAGCGGCCCCCAAGCTTTTATGCGAAGTATAAGCTACATCAATCGGAAAATAATGCAACAGCATCCCAAATGCGCCACGCTGAAGAACGAAGAACACCCGACATGCCAAGGTAATGAGACTGAGACGCGCTGCAAAAGAAGCAAGACGAGAGAAGCTATACTGTACAGGTTTCGTTCGTGTTAGGAAATACAAAGCAATCATTACCGTTCAGTGCGATTATGTTTCTTCTCACCGTGCTTACGAGTAGCGCATTCTTCACCGCATTCTCCAAAATGCACGGGAAATGTCGGACCTTGCAGCTTCGTCGTATCCTCAAGAACTGGCCGGTGCACCCACGTAGTCTCAGTGCGTTCAAACCCTTCGGGTGTCATGTATTTCTTCCGATCATGGCCGTCCAGTTCGAGACCCGTGAGTGGTTGAGTTCCATTAGGTGGCCGGCCATTATGGGTGACAGTGGAACGCTTCTCCGCAATGAACCATCGCTGGTTCTCGCCAGTGCATTCTGGAATTTGGTCTTCCGATACTTCAACTAACTTTTGGCCGCTAGCATTTGGAACGAAGTGCCGGGCAGGAAGGACCTCAAACTCCAGGACGGGCTGAATTCGATGCAAGTAAGTGTGGTTATGGATTTCTCGGTGTATCTGCTCCTCGCGAATGTGGTGGAGTTGGGGAAGGACGGTCTCGTGCGTGACAGCTAGAACAAAAGGTTAGCACTAGTTACACTAAGGGTCATCGGTTTGGCATACCTGGCGCCCAATGTTCATGTACGTCTGTATCTACGGTGTTAGTAAGATCGACAACACCTTCTAGCGATGGTGGTTCGGCGTGAGCGGCCAGATGCCCTTTCTCCGTTGCTCCATCCAATGCCGCTTGCGATCCCACTGACCCGAACCCTGACCCCACAGGCTTTCTTCGCAAAGACGCCGAGTCGCGACTCAGGCCTTGCGACGTTGGTGAACTGCTCAGGCCCCCGATTGATGACCGGTGGTTTCGCGATGGCTCTGCGACGTCTTCACTGTGTCCACGCGAGCTCGGGCTTATCATTTGGCGGTCGTCATCGCCGAGTGACATGTGCCCGAGATCGCTTGCAAGGCCCTCCTCGACAGGAAGCCGTGGAAGGGGTTTGATATTCCCATGACCGGCGGTGGGGTCCTTTCGATGTCTCGTCCGAGATGGGCTCTCATTGCCACTCGAGAAGGATGAGGTAGACACTCTTCTTATCGAGCTATCTTGAGCCTGGTGAGTATGCTCAAACGCGCCATCTTGCGGAATCTGAGATCCATTGAGCTCTGTAGTACGCCCAGGAGCCGGCTCGGGAAGAGGCTGTCGAGGAGACGTAGCTTGATGCGAATCAACGGTGGTCGATGGACGAGGCGACGTATTCGCAGTCGAAAAGGAAGAATCGGATGCTGACGATGACTGGCGCCGGTCACTCTTTAGTTTTCTTCGAAGCAGAGTTTTGATCTTCTTGATATCCATGTGGAATGTAGAATGCGACAGAATGACAAAGCCACAATGAGATAGAACAATAGGAGGGGGAAATCGTGAAATTGCAGAATGGAGGGGGTAACACTGTGATAGGTGCACAAGAGAGTTGTCACGTCTATTGCTGCCGTAAATCGATTTCCAGAAAACAAGTCGACCCAACCGTCCAGGCAGCTTTCAGGTTCAGGGTCGATCTTCGATGCTAACGAGCACAGGCGGTCACATCACCCGCTGCGCCCGCTGTCAGTGCTAACAAGCGAAGGCCAGATGGCGTTTAGTTTTCACGCCCATTAAGCATTGTGACGTCGAAATAGAGTCAGTCTGGTACTCTGGGCGCATCTGATATCAAGCCACCTGGAGTTTGGCTGAAGACACTAGGGATGGTCTAGACTGGATACAGACTCAAGAGTCTAGACTAGCTGAACGTGTTGTCACCCCGATCTGATGTGGGCCAGATGACGGCGGCCTGGTATGGTACGATGCACGGAGAAGCCGCCGCTGAAGCGGTGCCGCATGCTGGGATTTGAGGGTTGAAAACTTGATTTTGGCATTCTAGTGAACGATACGTGATGTGATTCCCCATTGATTATGTCTGCTGTTGACATGATGGTAAAGTAGGGGAAGAGGTTGTCGAGGTCAGAGAGACAATGCCTCGTCCAATAGCAGGCAGCCGATCACGTGTGGAAATGGATGACGACGTTGCACGTTTGCAGTCCACAGATTCGCGTCGACAACACGCCTCCTCGCCCACATCAGAACTCATTTGCCTCTTTCTCCTGGTCTATGATCATAGTTCCCGCTGCCCCGCATTGGGCCCGCGTTCACTGCCACGGCTTGGCAAATACTTGGACTCGTTAGACCGGCCCAGAGCCTGTAGTCATGCGCGTCACAGCTCAAAGCAAATAATTCAAGAACCTAATGCGGCCCAAAAAGCTTGACCATATACCGTAGAATACCCTCATCCAATCGCCCCCCTCCTGGTACCGCGGAGAAACCGCGCGATCGGTCTAAGCCGTCCGCTTGACGTAGCTTTTACCCCCACCATGGGGACTTCTATCCATTCATCGCCACACCTACCACTGGTTGTGCCGTGGCGCTCGATTATGGCGCTGCCTATGTCGTATGATGCTGGAGGTATCCGCTTCTTGTTAGCCGGCCGGTAGGCATGACGTCGATTAGCATACTACAATTCTATGTTTCCTTTCTGCTTAAAAGCTGTATGCAAGCACTCCCTTACTGCTTCCACAGCATCACTTGAATTCCCTACACAAACAAACCAGATCTTAACACTCCCAAACTTCACCAATATCAAAAATGGATAAAGCTAAGGCCGCCGTTTCCGACTTTATGTCCAAGGCCGGAAAGCACGATACCACTGTGCATGAGCGTGTAGCTCCCGCCGTCACCCACGAGACAGTCAACTCGCACCGCCATGAGAACGTGACTACTGCCGTCGACAAAGAGGTCCACCAGGTATGTCTTTGACACCAGTCCACCCAGCGTAGACGTTCAATCTAATGTTTTCTAGGATCATTACCACCACTCTGTGCAGCCTGTGCACGACCGAGAAGTTCTCCCTGAGCAGCACAGCCATCAGCTCGGCAACGTTGAGCACCGCCAGTTTGAGCATGGAAATCAGCGTGATGTCACTGCAAGGCTAGAGCAGGAAGCGGCTCAGTTCAAAGACCAGCGCCATGTTGGTCAAACGAAGGAAACCCAAGCCGTGAAGCCCACAGTACAGGGAGAGCATGTGCATCACCACGTCCACGAGACTATCCAGCCCGTGGTGCAGAAGGAAACTATCCAGCCTTCTGTGGTTCACACCACCGTCCCGATCCATGAGGTCCACCACAACGCCGCTCAGCATCACAGTGCATCGGCACTCCCGGCCGTGAGCATGGCAGACTTCAAGAAGCAGGGAGGCGTTCTTGGTGGACGTGAGGAGCGTTACGACGGGTTCGAAGGTGAACCCCGAGCTATTGGTGGCGCGCTTGGCGGTGGCCAAGGCCATGGCCACGTCGGGGAGCATCATGGCCATCATCATCAGTCTGGCACTGCTGGTGAGCACAACTCTGGTCTTGCCAACAAGGCCGATCCTCGTGTGGACAGCGACTTGGACGGCAGCCGGACTGTGGGCTCAAACACCCAAGGAGGCCTGGGCTCGCGCAATGACAATACTCTTGGTTCCCGCAACGATGATACTTACGGTTCGCGCAACGAGAGCCGCTCTACTGGCACAACTGGCAACACCACTGGTGCGAAGCCGAGCCTGATGGACAAGCTGAACCCCAAGGTTGATGCGAACGGAGATGGAAAGGCTGGTTTCATGAAGTAAATTCGCGGATCAGTTTGTATTCGACCGGTGGTATGACGAGCAATGAGTTATCTTATGATCCAATATCCTTTCAAAATTAGGCAATATGTATAATAGCTTTAAATCTACTTCGTCAAACGTATATCCGAAATGTGCACACATCGATGGTTACATTTCATTCTGCATTCATTATGTGCGATTGATATCTCATACTTCAACTATACAAAGTATTTGAACCATACAACCTAAACAAGCTAGAGCGAAACTTAAATAACAACTCCAGTATGCAGCTTGAACAAGATGGATTTAGCACATGCACGCACGGTCGTGGACGAAACTCGGCCAGGTGGCTGTGAACATGAGCGTTTGACGGGCTGTCTTGAAGATACGAGGAAGTACGAATTGCTTGCCCAGTGTGTTCCTCGAGACCCATGGGTACGTAGATGTTGGGCCGGTGTTATGAGAGCACGGTGGGATTGAATCCACCCCGCCTGACAGCGGCATCGTCAGAGCAACAATGATGCTACCGTATATACGCCCAAAAGTTACCTCCCAGCACTGGCGCGGGCTTTTTTATAGCCGTGACGGGGTTAGAAGTGTTCAAGCTTGGCGCATGAAAACATGCTGGAAGGGGACAAGTTTATAGAGTTTATTTTGTTAGCGTAGAATAGTTGAAGCCTGCAAAAAGGCAAGATAGGATTAGGCATCACGTGATGGGTCCGATCTTCTAGGCTTGGCATGCCATACGTTCCAGGCGGAGCTTTCCGCCATATCTCCACACCTCGATATCCGCTCCGCTCTTGGCAGTATCGTCACACTCTTCTTCAAGCAGCCTTGCGGCAATGCTTGCCCCACTCTTGTCGTGGCTGCGAGACTAGTAGCCACCGGTCCAACGATAACGCCGATCTGCAGCTTTCCAGCTAGTGGCGTGAAGCCTAATAGCCACGTTCGAGAACAGTGCCAGTGGCGCACCGTTTCTATATTTGTATCGACATGCAGAATACAGACGCTATGTAACGACGAGCGGCAGGCTCGAGCTAACTGGTGATAGATGCCGTCATTGCTGTATGTGTTGCGGTAGCTTGGCAGTAGCTCGGATGGAGGGTCTTTGAATCCCGCTGCCCGCCGTAGACTCGCGGGTGTGCCTTGTGCCTGGTGCTGGTGCTGAGTCTCAACCATGGGCACACTTCATGCACTGGATGTAAACTTAATGCTGTCTCCTGGTATCTTGTCCTTTTTCTTACTTTCTTGAAGCTGGGAACAAGATTAGGTGAGCGGAACTCGTCCCGTCTCTTCCCCCCTCTCTCTCTCTAGCAGCTCCACTCGCTTCAGCAACTGCGCCCCCAAGGTTTTGCCGTTTCCGGCCATGTGGATAGCCACACCATCGGCGTCTGACCGGTCTGCAAGGCGAGGGGGGCGAGTCAGGTTTTGAGTTATTCCGTGCCGCATTCTTGCAGAACGCCGGGTCGAAGCAGGCCCGCAAGGATTTTGCTGGTTCGCAGGCAAACCTAACTGGTGGGCTTATTATCGTGCAGCCGCCCTGGTCCTGGCAATGGTGAGCAAGAGCTGGCCGCGCTTACGGGCGCCTTACAACAACGGCTCTCGTGTCTTGCAGCCCTGCCTCGTACGAATGAAGCAGTTGTAAGCAGTGATACGTGACAGCCGTTGGGGCGTTGACTTCACGCTGAACGTTGAAGAGTGATTGATCGACTCCCAAATCGATCTTCTGTAACTCGCTGTATCGTAAATCAGCGGCGCGGGCCTCCGATCGTCGGGATTAGACAAGTCTCGCAAAACAAGAACAAGGCTTGATCGCCCCATCCCAGTTCCGCTCAAACTCAAAACCAAGCTTTCAACTCGGCTCCGATCACTTCCTTCACAAACTCTACCATCCGCCCCTCCTTAAAGCCACACCAAACACGGAACCCTCGTATACCACCGGCACCGTCGCACGGAAGGCGGGGCAAAACGGCCGCCCACGGCGCCATGCGATTGGCGCTCGTTCCCAGATCCCTGGTGTTTGTGGCGAGCAAGGCTGAGCTAGGGTGGCCCTGCTGGCGCCGGACTTCTGTGTGGGGAGCCCGCGCACGGGCGGGAAGAGACGAGGGTGGCGGCAGGGGGTGGGAGGTCCCGGGGTGCCGTGATTGGGCGGGGTTTTATCGATTTTCATCCAACGTGCAGTTGGTGGCATGACAGCGATGCACTGCTGGATGTGATGCAATGTGATGCGTGAGGCGTGCGTGAGGGGCTGAAAGATGGCAGTGCGGGGGTACAGGTGTCAAAAGTGTCAGAAAGTTTGGCGTGCAGGTTACACTTGTGGGGAATGAGGATATGCAGAGTGAGGATGATGAAGAGATCGTGAGGAGGTTGACTATATCGTGAGAAATTGCTTTCGTAATTACGTTTGTGCTTCATTATGTTGCTAGACATTATAGGAGGGGTTTCCCTCTCTTTATTCGTAACAGCCTTTGTGAATCACGTATGTCCCGCCCAATGACCGTGAAAATGCAGGAAAGGTATTAGAAGAAAGCTGGGAAGCTCTACCAGCGGCCTGGGCCCCAATGACCGCCGCGCGTTTTGCAGGATGATACCACAGCAGTAGGAGTCACGGTCTTAGTGAGCGTCCATCTGTACAGAGAATTAGTGCTTGTCATTGAGGGTCGGATCAAGGAAGCTCTTACGTAGCATGGATGGTCTTGGTGGTATAAAGGGTGGTATAGGCGATCGTCTTCTTGGTCTTGGTCTTCGTGGGTAGCGTGATGGTGGAGGTGTAGATGCCCGAAAAGACTGTGACCGGAGGCAAAGTGCTGCAGGTATATATTAGCTTCAGCCGAATCTTATTGGGGATCTTTTAGTACTTACGTCGACGTTACGGTCGTGGTCAGATCGGTCTCCGTAGTGGTGGTGGGAGCCGCTGTGAGTGTCGAAGTGACATTCACGGCAACGCTGTAAGTCACATAGACCGTCGGCGCGTCTGGGGCGCGCTCCTCAACTTGAACAGCGGCGCGCTCCTTCATGTCACGCTTCTTCTGCGCAGCGTCGAATCGGCGGCGAGCCTCCTCGACATTGACAGCGCGTGCAGCGCCACGCCAGTGCCATCCGCTTGTCTGCTTCTTGTTCGGCTTCCCGGTTTCTAGGGCCTTTGGATGGAGCTTGGTGGGTGAGTATGTGCAAGTCTTGTCGGGCCATTGTGGCCTAGGTGGTACCGTGCAGCTAGCGGTAGCAGTGGTTGTCTTGATTGTTTGCGTCTTTGTCCAAGTAAGCCGGTGCCTGGTGACAGTCCAGGTCTGTGTGGTATAGACAGGTGCAGGGGTAACTGTCTTCGTGTAATGAGCAGTTTTAGACGGAACCGTGAAGGTTGCCGTGGGTCCGAAGGTCGTCGTGTTTGTCACAGTAGACCAAATTGTGGATGTAGAAGTCGGCGTGACCGTGATATTATACGTAACCGTAGGAGTGACGGTAGCAGTGACTTGCGGTCCACAGTCGAGCGTGATATCTGTGAATGGAGTTAGCTGAGATGGCCTCCCACGACTTGCTAGGCTTGTGTACCTCTCTCATAGGCAAACGGGTCGCCACCGTTATTGTTGCCCATAACGAGGATAATCCAGCCTCCTGAAACCATTTCAGATTTCTTGATTGGACATGTTGCCATCTCCGGGGTATCGTCGACGTCGGTAGTGTCGATATCACTGCAGATAATCTCATCGTTGTCCGGCGCATCGTCCGGGGGAACGAGCATAGTATTGGCAATATCATCGTTGCATCCTTCGAACTCAGTGACGAAGGTGAAATCGTCTTGTGAGAGAGTGTTGATAAAGTAGGAACCTCCGTCCACGTAGTCAATGCCAAATGCGTCGCAGGTCTGACCAGCCGATGCTAAAGACACAATAGCTGCCAAAGCAGAGAAAACATAACAGCGAATGGAAGGCATATTGAACTAAACGAGAGGTCTCGAACGAAAGTTGACTGCTTGGGGTTGCAATTGACGACGGGGAAGAGGAGCTTATGAACCTGTGCAACACGAACCTGGATCTGCTTGCTCGTACCGACAGCTCGTAGCTAGGGCTCCCACGGCCTTGGTCAAATCCCCTCATCCCGGACGCAGAAGCCGCAGGGTTGTTATCAGGCTTCAGGCCCGGGCAAATAGCACGCACTCGGTAGTCTGGAGCGAGGTGGTCTTGCTCGACCAGCCGCCGACACGGGATAGGAGGAGACAACGGCGCGGCATGCTCAGAGCAGAAGAAGCTACGTGATGACGGCGTTGCAGCAGCCTGTTTGCACCGCTACAGCTCTTCAAGACAAGCAAGCTGGCTGGTGGATGTGCCGGCGGGGTTGATGCGGTGGAGCTGCAGGCCCGTATTGAGTGAGAGAGACGATCCCGGCCGATACGAGCTATCAAAGGTCCCGGCGAATCAGCTCGTGCATGGCGAGCAGGGAAGCTTGCAGCGTGTCTGTGTATTTTTAGGCCACCCGGCTTCAACACCATGCCGCCCTGCCCTCACCACTCATCCCCCAGCCGTTTTCTCATCGGCCCAGCAACCCGGCTCCTCTTACGGTGAGCCTTAACAGTGACACGGGCGCTCTGACCAGCGCAGTTGTCAAAGACATATCCCGCCCTTGGGCCGACCTCTACCGCGGAGTAATAACCTCCGTTTTTAAGGCACGGGCCCCAACACCAAAAAAGCCCCTGAAATCACCACAACTTCATCAATTCAATACTGTGTCATTTGCCCATCTGCTCTCATACAATCGTGCAGCCGCTTAGTGTAATACCTGAAGCAATTCTAAATGCCAGCTTAATTAATCTCATTCTCAAACACCTGTTTAAACCGTGCTAATGCCTCATTCTACCTCTTAATTCTCCTTCTATGGAACTTCTTCTTTATAGGAGCAGCCCAAGTCTCTATGATTGAGAAGTCTGGTAAATAGGGCGGCAGCGTAAGGATCTTAAAGTCATTCTTGTGTACCCAGGCCATGGTAGCAATTGCCTTGTGCCCAGAATCACCATCCTAAATTAAAGTAAGATTCTGCTTCACCTATTTAGGATCCTCCTTTAACACCGAGAGAATCTGTTCTGTGAAATACTTTAAAGACATCTTGCCATTTAAATTGCCAGCATTATACTTAATATACCTACGGTAGTTGTAGCCAACAATCACAAATACTAAGAAGGTTTTGAATGGCCCTTCTGGGTTATCTCCTCTTACTTTTACCTTCTCATCCTTCTTGGTAACCTTCTTCCGGTAAATAAAGTCTAGTTTATAGCGCCAGGCCTTCCCTTTTGGTCTCTTGATTCTGTGGGTTTCTTCTGGCCCAAGACTAAAGTAGAATTTATTATAATGGGCGGTATTAAACCAATTAATTAACTTGGGCCTTTCCTCCAAATTTACCCTAATCTAATCCTTTCTTGCCTTAGCAATATAAGGTGGAAGAAGCTTCTCTTCCTCTATAATATAGTTGCTAATATCTTCATCTTTTCCAACAGCTTTTTGTATTGATTGGGGCTCCACCTCTCGGTATTCTAGGGGCTTAAAATGCCAGGTTTCTCCAGGCTCACAGCCGGCATGCCGGGCTAGATCCTGCCACGGTGATGACTTGATTCTCTTAGGTATATCATGATCTCGAATGAGGCTGCCAATTCTCTTAGTGTCGGTGGGAGAAAGAGCTCTTTTGCGACCTCTCTTCTCCTCCCCTTAGTTGTGATGTGATCTAATCTCATTTAAGTCTAGAATTGTCTTCTAAGAGTCCTTGGAAACACCAGTAACATGCTAAATAATATTAGCTGTAGCGGTTCTACCCCAGTATTGTCTAAAGAGCTTGCCCCAGAAAACACTACAGCGCTGTAGTGTCTTTGGAATTGTATAGTTCTCCTTGTTTCTATCGCTGTAGACAAGATCAGACGGCGGCGTAAAGTGGCGCGCTTGAGATTTTCGCGTAGATGTGGGCTTTAGAACTTGAGGCATGATTTAGCATCAAAATGGATTGATTTGGGTGAGAATTGATGTTGTTGTGTGCATTGTTATGATCTTGATTCGTGAGAATCAGGGGCTATTTGGTGTTGGGGCCCGTGCCTTAAAAACGGAGGTTATTACTCCGCGGTAGAGGCCGACACAGCCGCGTGCCAACTCACCCGTCTCTTGGTCGTCTCCACCCCAGGCTTCATCTATCGTGCTTGGCATCCAGCCCGGTACCCCGTCTCCACCCGATGCTCCGCTCACCACGGGTTCCGCTAGATCTCAGGACTATGTACTGCCTAGTGCCGGCACCTGCCATCTAGATCCGATAGTGGTCGCTTCGATGATCTGCCGATATCTTGGAGCGCCCATCGCTCGATATTCTCCGCTCCGTCGCCAACCCATGACTGTTGGGATGTCTTGGCTAACACGGTAGCATCGGAAAGTACTATCAATTAGGGACTGCCACCCCTTCCCCCAGGACTGTCGAGGGGGCCTGACGCCGAAGCATGAGCCATTATTTCTTGGACAGAGGCCTCTCGGACAGTAAGCACCGAGCTTCAAAGAATCTCGAGGCTGACCGGAGGGTCCGTACGACACGCCAGAAGTTGCGTCTTTCCCCGACCCCACAATGCTGAACTTGGGTCAGCCCTACCAAGTGAAGCGAGTTCCTATCTATACTTGTTCTAATCCCCTTGTCCGACTTGTTGAGTAAAGCGACGGCTGTGATATGTGGGATCACGCTGCATGGTGTGTTGTTGAAGCGTAATCGGAGAATTCCTCACTATTTCGTCTCCACTTTGCTCCACTCCAACTCCACTGCTCATGCACGATCGCTAGAGGTATGCAGTCTTCCTTTCCTTCTCTCGTTTCTCAGGCTCAGAAGGCTCAGTCACTTTCGTGGTTTCGTCATTAGCATAGTCCTTTTACAGTTCCCGCTGTCTGGCCTCCAAAGCCCCAATGTCTCACGTTTTGCTGCTCCACGTTTACTCTTCTCTATCCCTACGTACGAGAGCTTGCTGTAGTCAAGCTATCTTGTCTCCCGTATGAGTGGACCCAATATTTCGTGCATGCAGTCGTCCTAAACCAAGTGTCTCTTCTGGCCTAAGCACAGTAGATTTCGGGTACTGATGCTTCCTCACGATGTATACCTGGCTTCCATGCTGGGACTGGATTTGGATATAAGTGGAAGGATTGAACTGAGACCTAGCCGCAGCTTTATCGTACTCGGCGCCCTCCCGAGAGTGCGAGAGGCCAAGGTGATTGATTGATTGAACGGCAGCCCTGCTTGTATACCTTAACTCTTGATCCATGCTGACTTATCATCGTCTTGATACACTAATCCTATTTTCTGTAGGTATTTTGGGTCTATAAAAAGGTCGAGTGTTCACTACTACATATCACCAACACCACTACCTTTTCAACCTGAGCTGGACCTTTATACGCACGGAGCGGACAAACTGTACCTTTTTGAAAACGGAAAGGATGAAGAAAATCCATAATATTTCAACTTCATCTGATTTCATACTCTGTCTAGTGTCTATACCTCGAACGGGATCGACATCCCAATGAAGAATGCTGGCTCTTCAATATCATGCTTCTTATAGCTGAAACTCATTGTGTCAGCATCTCACGCCTTGACCGTCTTAAAACCAAGCTCATACCTAAGAATCCCAATCGCCCCTGGCGACAACATCATCTGCAACGGCATGTCCAGGGGATATCCTAGCCACCTCTTCACGAAGCAGCGAAGTATAAGACCATGTGCGACCTACAAATGAAGGTCAACTCGAGAGCAACGAAAAGATAGGATGTATTTAGATCATACCAAGACAACGTCCGCAGCCATCTCGCCATGCATGTGCGGCCGTTGAATATCGCGAATCGTAGATATTGATCTGTCCAGTCTCTCCGTCACCTGTTGTCCAGTCCTATAAAGTATATCAGCAACGTCTAGGAAAAGTTGGAAGTTACGGAAGAGCCACTTACTCTCCACCCTCACACCCGTCCCTCCAAATGTCCCACCTTTTCTCCTTATCCAGCCCCCTTTCCGCCCTATCCGCCCTGATTTGACCCTCTAACAATCCCTCATAGTCGCCATAGTCCCACTCGGTGATATCTTCCGTCAGAGTGACTCTGTCATGAGTGATAGTGATCTCAGAGCTACCGAAAAGATGCTTGAAGGTCTGTTTCGTGCGTTTGCGTGGACTGACAAATATGCGCACGACTCGGGCTGGATCGATCAGCTTCCCTGGGCCAACAAGTAAGGCTGCTGTGCTTGCAACTTGGTCAACGCCTGCGGGGGTAAGATCCAGCTCGGTTGCTCCCGTGAAGCGTCCGTTCTTAGTCCATTCCGTTTCTCCTAGCATGTAGTTAGACGAGCAATGGGCAGATGGCTAGGTAGACGGCGACACCGACCATGGCGAGCGAGGAATACTCGAGGTGTCGTTGCATCTAGGTCAGACATTTCGGTGATGATTGCAGTTCGAAGGTTTGGATATGAAGATCGATTTTGCAACACATCAAGTATATCAGATGTTGTCCACAGAGTCAAACCTCTCAGGGCAAAGGAAATGGAAAGGAATGAGGGGTAAGAGACCCCCCGCGCACATGTAGTTGCCCATAGTCTCACCAGAGGCCGTTTAGCGTACCTAGCTCCTGAGGATCGTTAGAACTGCTCGATCGAATGTTTCTGGCCGTCTCGGTCTTTGACGACGGTGATATGAAGCCTCGAAAGAAGATGAAATGCCCAGGGCATCCGGACCGGTGAGGCTGGCACCGCTTCGAAATTCCTCGAAAAAGCGGTTGAGGTTACTGAGATACGATACTCCATAAAACACGTGACCCTTCGGGCCGTGGTAGCGCTTTGCCCGAGATATACTAGCGCAATAGGCACTTTAAACGCGGACCCACGGGCTGCTTAAAATGCCCCAGTAGAGAGATAGAATAGCATTTCACTTCAATGCAACACATTCTTCTAGGTACGCACATCTAAAGAGCCAAACACACCTGCACACCCTGCAAACCCATCACACGGCGACAAAGAGCGCGCATCGCCCCAGCACTGCTTGTCCTGCAGATCGGCGCGGGCGTACCTGAATCGGGAGGCGTGCCAAGCCCTACTTTCCTGGCCTGTCTGGCTGAACGCGAGATTTGTTCGATCTCCCATTCATCACCACCGACAGCCGCATCACCACGCCTCTACCCCCAACTCCACACTTACACCAGGAACAACACCCTCTCAGACACTTGTCTTTTCCCTCTACACCTCCCGGCATACACACGTCGCCCCCTCCCCTTGTTCTATCGTCATCATTCACGCGTCGCCGCACGGCACGCTCCGTCAAAATGGTCTCCCGCAAGCGAGGACGCGGAGAGATGGAGGCTGAGGAACCGTCGAAGGAGCCCCCTAGCATGCTGGATAGACTCCGCAATATGTGGGAGTTCGCCAACCTGATGCAATACATCTTTCTGTTCGGCAAGGCAGTCAAGATCGACGAAAACATCACCATCGAGGTACTTACACACCCCATACACTCCTGGACCCTTGCGCCGCGTAACCTTTGAGATGGATTTGATGCTAATATATCTGTAGACGCTTGAGACTGAGTGTCTAAGACCTCAGCCTTCGCAAGTGCTGGCGCATATTGGCCTCTCACTGCTGAAGTTCGTATCATCCAACAAGGGCCTGACGTGAGTACTCTAGACTACTGTACCACCAAGCATGATGCTAACACCCATAGACCTGACAACTTCGATGAATTCACCTATAGACAATACAAGCAAAAGGCGCCCCACCGCAACCCCTTTGGCACGCCAGAGGAACTCACAACGAATTTCGAGAACTTTGACGTCTTCACCAAGATTCGCGTACTGCAGCAACTCTCTGTGTGGACTCTACATAATGCAGACCGTATTCGAGAGCGGATTGGCGCGACGGATGCTGAGCAAGCGAATTGGGTAAGTGGCTCGTAGGTCGACAGTCAGATCGTACCTACTAACCTCACTCGCAGCGCATGGAGCCTTTTGGATGGGATTCTGAAGATCGCACATACTTTGTCTTCGACGACGACCGACTCTACCGACGCACGGATCCGCCTCCACCACCCCCGCCATCTAAAGCGAAGCCGAAGGCCAAGGCGAAGAAGTCCAAGGGTACTCGAGGAAGCAAGCGTAGGAAGCTTTCCACACCTGAGCCTGAAGAGGTGGAAGAACAGGAGGATGAGACCATCACTGAAGTCCAGGAACCGGAAGATGACGGTTTTGGAGGCATGAAGTGGGAGTGCTTGTGTATCAACATGGCGGACTATCAGGAGTTTATGGAGAGCATCCGTCGCAGCCGAGATCCGAACGAGAAGGCTATGTACCAGAGCCTCCAGGACGATGTGTTGCCGATCATGGAGCGTAAGGTGGAAGAACAACAGCGAGAGGAGGTGAAGAGGCAGAAGGAACTCGAGATCCTATCGAAACTCGCAGTTGCAAAACGGTCGAGCAGGATATCTGCGAAGACGGATGCACGCAAGAAAGAAGAGGATGCGGCGGAGGCCGAGAGGAAGCGGCAAGCAGACTTGGTCATGGCGAAGAAAGAACAGGAAAAGCAACGTAAAATGGAAGAAGTGAGTGTCAATCTACCACGTCAACCCCATCCTCGCACTGACATAAACTAGGCTCGTGAGTCTCGCATGATGACCCGTGAGCAACGCTTGAAAGAACGCGAGGTGAAGCGAATCCTCCACGAAGAGGAGCTCAAGAAATTGGAGGAAGATAGCCTCAAACTCGAGACCAACGAAGCTCGTCTTTCTGAGCGTCATCTCAAGAACGAAATGGAGAGGAACAAGAAGGAGCTCGAAAAGTTGGAAGAGGACGATTGGGTGTTCGATTGCTCGGTTTGCGGTCTGCATGGCGAGAATCTGGTAAGTATCCTATCTATCATTGCCCTTTACTCATTGCTAACCAACCCAACGCAGGACGATGGCGCTCACAGTGTCTCTTGTGAGAAGTGCAAAGTGTGGCAACACACGAAGTGCCTCAAGCTTACTGTCGCTCAAGTTGAAAGCCCCGACTTCATCTTCATCTGCAAGGACTGCAAGAGGAAAGCCGAAGACGCGAACAAGCCTAAACTCCCACCGCTCAGGTTCCGGCTGAGCTCATCAGCCTCTCCCAAAACTGCGGGTACATCTGATCCTGCCAATATTTCCCATACAAACGGCGGGCCACCGTTTGGAACTCCACAATTTTCTCCACGTCAACTAGCCGCAGTCCAAATTCCATCGCCTCGGGTAATAGGCGAGTCGCCTAGACCTTCTCAGCCATTTGTGAATGGCCCCAGCCTGTCTCCACGCGGACAAGCCCAGGGACCCCCAGGCATCCATCGTTCTGAGGCTGCATATGGAGGAGCACAGAATGGTCTTAACGGCGCCTCTCGTCCCTCACCCAACCAACAAGGCTACTCATTGTACAACGGTCTCGCCAACTCATCCCCGCCACAGTGGCAGGCTCCACGACAGCCTGATGCATTTGCATACAACAATCAGCCACGTGCTATCCCTCAATTCAATGGAAGCCCTTACGCCACACCAAACTCTTCCTTCCGCAGCATTGCTCAGGATCCGTTCACAAACTCCTTCAGCCAGCCCGGGCCACCCTCGGCAAATGGTGGTGCCAACAACGCATCGCCGATGAAGCAGCAGCCTCCAATATCTCCTCATCAGAGCAATGGGCGGCCAGTATCAATGTCCTTCACCCAAAGCCCGAGCGCTTCATTTCCTCCGAGCTCAGCTCAGCGGCCCTCATATTCTCCGACGAAGCATAGCTCCCCGCTTCCTAACTCTCCTATGCCGGCCAACATTCCATCTTCGCCAGCTCAAATTCTGCCCGATTCCGCTGCTGGGATTTCCCCAGAGAAGCACGACTTCACGAGGCCGTTATCTAGCCATAGTATCTCCGAAACACCAATCTTGCCGCCGATTAAGGCTCTTTCGCCTCGTACGAGCCCTCAAATCATGAGTCCGCCTACTAAGAAGATGACGCCAGAGAGGCCTCACTCGAACGGTTTCGGTGACGTCTATTGAGCCAATTCCGTTCTGGTTCTTTTTATGACAGCCTTTTGGTCGCTTTTCAGTATACTGCATTGGTGGGGTTGCATATGCTGGGCTTATGCATTTTTGAGGTAGGCGTTTTGGCTATGTGTAGTATACCAGACTCTGGATTCATGGATACGGTTTTCGGAGCGGCTTAAGTCCGGAAGCGTCTAACAATCACACAAAGCTGTGCAATTGGTCTTCTCCTTGTCTTCGGGGATATGAGTTGACGCAAAGTCTGATGAGGTTCTGAAAAGGCGACCTGTCCCAGGACTACATAGTAGTTTATAGCTGAATCATCTTGAAACATTGGTAATTCTCTCCGTGATAGCAGAACCGTGCATTAAAGTGAAATATTTCAGACTGATAAGCAGATGATTCACCTCAATTACTACTTAAGGTTAGTTTGTGCTAAGCCTTGTAGGGCTGCTAGTGCGAACCTATGAACCAGTGAGCGGGATTCTTCCCGCAACATCGTCCATCTCGCACTTCGAAAATAAGACGCAGCTTCCATCATGTTCAGCTTCCCAAATGACAAAGCGCCGGACTCAAAATGCTATTTCACGCATAGCTTACTTCCAAGCTATATTGAACCAACCCTGCCTCCTACTAAGAAGAAACCTTTTTCGATTTTCCTAACCCAGCCCTTCACTCATACGGTATGGCAAATAATCACAACGCCCCGCCCTGGAATCTGCTGATGACATGGAACTAGCTTGACTTGGTTCTTCCTGAAGAAATCTACGAGCTTTGCCGGCAGGAACTTGATGGCGATGCCGGAACTCTACGTTATGCACGAGTGAACATGACGTTGCTCGAGGTGTTATCGAAAGATTTCTTCACAGAATATATCAAAAAAGGTATCCCATCTAACCGTAATATCAGACCTTAGATATACCACTGGCTCAACATTATATAGGAAACATCATGATGCTCTCAGAAGGCCGCCCGACGGTTGACAACGTCTTTTCCCTTTATGAAGGTAGGCACGATCTCCATCAGCAGCAGATCGCCAAATCTAACACCTCGGTCTAGGCATACTGAGAATTGAACTTGATCGTCCGACTTACGAACGGTGTGGCCTCGTGGGAAAACCCATCGAGGACGGGGGAAAGAGACACAAGAAAGCGCGATATGGTCTGTCATCACGTTGAGATCTGGAATCGTCTCGTTAATTCTGATCATCACCCAGTCATCGAGCTCGATCTCAGATCTCCCTCAATGCTACACGGCAAGCGCGGCTTCAAACGTCTTATCTGGGCCTGCCAAGGAGTTCTTAACGATTCCCTCACATGGCTTTTCCACGACCTGCAGCCTTCCAATGAAAGCAACGAGACAGGTAAGTGCAGGTATTATATCCTGTCTCCAGAGTGCTTATATAACGACTCGCAGCTCCAATATTTGCATTCCATCCCATCATCAGAACTATGAAACCAACCACCACTCCCCTCCCCTCAACAAAAGTACCCGTGCTCTCCTCCGCCAGCCTCCCGGACCTCTACGACCCCGACGACTCGGCGTCTCTACTCGAGTATCTGCACCTCCTCTCCCTAGCCTCCCCGCGTCTGTGCGCCTCCGACTCCATCGACCCCTACCTCAGCCGCTACGAAGTACCCGAATTCGGCGCGAACGGCGGTACCGAAGTGCGTAACCTAGTGAATGTACGCTGGCACGGCTTCATTCCGCCCATCTTCGTGAGGCGGCTGTATCTGGATGTGCTGAAGCGAGTAGAAGGTAAGAAAGGCAAGGAGACGGAGCAGTGGGTCGCGCTAAATGCAAACGGCTTTGGGGGATTAGGCGGAGGGGGGCCAGCGTACTCAGTGCTGCAATGTGGAGCGCGGGACACGCTGTGTTGGGTGTGTGATTGATTGATAGGGCTCGTGTAGGTAGGATGCAGTAGGAAGTTAAGGTTCGATGTACGCGTTTTCTTAGATGTACGAGTGAGGTAGGTTTTCAGTGTCGCGAACGGAAATGTGGGTAGAATGTCTGTCATCGTGTCGAGGTGCAGTACCGAAAAGTTAAACGGAACTTCTAAAGTCCAAGACTAAATTCTCCGCTAATTGAGAATGAAGGGACGGACGTCGATCCCACAAATAATCTTACACCTGAACAGACAAAACTACTCTCAAACCACTTCACTGTACCCTTGTCTACCATTTCCTTCTCCTTCTAGCGGTCTATTCTTTTCATTTTCATTCGTCTCTACAGTATCTCTTTCCACCCGTTCTGTTCCGATGGTTCCCTGAAAGTCTGTTAGCACCATTCACACAAGATCAACTAGGGAACATACCTTTACCAGAGCAAGCAGATAAGACCCATAAATAACTCCTCCCTTCTTATTTTTGTCCCCCGATCCCCCCTTCTTGATCCAAACATTACCCAACAAGGCCGCGGCAATGATCGAAAGCAGCATGAACGGCATAATGCTGATAAACGCCCACTTTACAGCCTGCGCACCCGCATTTTGAATCTCCTCCTGCACGCCCGCCGGCAACGAAGCAATCGTCGTCAAATTCTGCAAATCATGCGGGTTATAAGCCGGCCGCCCCGATGGCGGCGTTATCTTCCCCACATACTCATCAAACTTATTTGAGAACACGCTGCCCATCATCGAGATACCAATCGTGCCGCCAAACGGGAACACAAAGCTCATAAGGCTCATGCACGCCGCCAACCGCGTCGGCCAGATCCCTGCAACGTGGAGGGTGAGCGGCATAAAGCGCAGCCCTGTCCCGACGCCCGCGATGGCAATCATGCCGTTCACCAGCGCTCGGTGGCGCACGCTCACGGCGTAGATTAGCGCGGCGAGTCCGGCGCACTCGGTGATGCTGCCGAAGAAAAGGGGCGTGAAGGTTTGCGCGGGCCAGACGTTGCAGAGAAACATAGCGGTGTAGACGCCGACGCCGAGCCCGGGGGTGTAGTAGAGCAGCTGCACCCCGGCCTTGCTGGCCGAGTAGCCCTCGGCGATCTCCCAGTAGATGGAGATGAAGTAGAAGGCGCTGTACAGCGCGGCGCCGGACGCGAAGTTGATGGTCATGAGGTGGAAGGTGTCGTGTTTGGAGAAGAGGTGCCAGGGGATCATGGCGACGGTGCGCTTGAAGGTGCGGGCGAAGGCGCGGCCGGGCTCGAGGAGGAACTCGTGGGCCCAGAAGAGGATGAAGAGGATGGTGCCGATGGTGATGGGGGCGATGAAGGCGGCGGATGACCACGCGTACTCGGTGCCGCCCCACATGACGGCTAGGATGATGAGCCCGACGCCGAAGATGAAGAGGATGGTGCCGATCCAGTCGAAGGTCAGGAGGCCGCGGGCGTAGCCACCGTAACCAGAGCCGTAGACGGACCCCTTGACCAGGTCTTTGCGCATCAGGAAGAAGATGAGGAGGTGCGAGACGAACGCGACGGGGATCGAGACGACAAAGCAGTACCTCCAGCTCGCTTGGGCGAGATACCCGCCGATGACGGGGCCAATTGCGTAGCTGATCCCGGAGACTAGGCTGAAGATGGAGTTGTTCTTTGAGTTGTCGGCGAGCGAGACGTTGTCGGACAGGACTACTTTCGTGAGCAGCATGATGCCCGCGCCGCCGACACCAGTAAGAGCACGTCCGAAAAGGAGCATGCCCCATGAATTGGCAGCGGAGCAGAAGACGGAGCCGATCATGATGCAGAAGATGTGGAATTGGAGGGCTGCATGGCGGCCGTAGATGTCGGCGATTTGGCCAGAGGTTGGAGCGAAGGTAGTAAGGGTGAGGGTATATGCAGTCACGATCCAATTGAACCCGCTGCCGAGGTGGTCTGGTGCTTTGATTAGAACATGAAGTTCCAAGGGACTTGAAGTTCGATCATGGGGAAGATAAGTTTTCAAAAAGTGCGGTCGTCAAGCAGGGATACTCACTGAAATGCGACGATATAATAGGCACCGCCGGCGCGATGATAGTCGCATCAGCTGCTGCAAGGAAGTTCGGAAGTATTAAGCCAACGATCATAATCCATCGATGCTTTCTCCTCGCAGTTGTCTCAGCTTTGACGCGTGCTGCTTCCTGTTCATCGACAACAGGCTGAGGACTGTTCGAGGCCGTCGTAGCACTCCCTTCTTGAACGAGGCCATTGTGAGTCTTGGCCGGCTTCTGGTGTTGAGCTCCTGGAACATCAGGCATCAAAGAGCCCGGTTCCGCTGTATCAGGTGTCTGGCCAGCTTTGCGCCGAGCAGCCCGCTTCTTGAGATATTTATAGAGGAAGTAGGCCATTGTGCAGGTGGGTTGGTCTGCAGCAACAGTTTTTGGACTAGAAAAAGGACTCGAGTCTGTGTGATCTAATGAGCTACTTATCGAGGATCTCAGCCTCTAGTTATACCCCCGCTCCCCTCCAGAACATCCCACCATACGTCCTCTTTGTCGAGGCTGTGCGAATGCAGCAGTCGTGGCGCTGGCCAATCACTCCGTATCACGCTAACTTTTCTAGGAGCCATTGGGCGAGTTGGCACTAAACCTTTCTGGGCCCCATTGAGCGAGCCAATCAGCACGGCGCTTGCCAATCTTTTCAGGTCCATCTGACATGTGCGGAGGCGCGCACAGCCATGGGAACGGAGTGCGGCCAGCTTGTGTAGCGGCTGCCTATCTCGACGAAGACAGCCTTGCGAGATCAGTGCATGGAGGAAGCAAAGCCATGACGACAATCGCCATTTCGAGGCCTATTCAGCTGTGGTACAGTAAAAGTTGACGCGCTTGCGTCAGAATGATAGAACTCTTGTGACTATTGTTAAATTTGCTGGTAAGTCAGCTCGAAGGTAGTCTTGGACCATTTCAGAAATTGGGTGTCGAAAAGGATGTCCGCATGCGGTGTGCGTAAGAGGAAAAGATGGGACTTCAAAGCGAAAGGCTGCGGAGCTTTGTTCGGAAAGTATGATTCTCGGAGATCTAGAATACTTGGTGTGTAAAACCAAAAGCAATTGAGATTAAAGTAAACAGTATCTGTAATCTAGCGCCTATGCCCCTGTAAGATATATAAAGCAACTTTGAGCGCTGCCATGAGTACCATCGTTCCTTGCTGTACCTGTTTTTAGAGAGATATGTTCTAGTTCAGAGATACATGCTCTAGCTCAGAGAGCCGGCATTGTGGTTGCATCCGCCTGCAACCTCTTGAGCCTTTAGTCTCGTCTTGCCGTTGTGAAGAAAAGTTTGCGCCGGATAGTATTTCCTTTTCCTGCTTAATTCTTTCGGTCCCAGTCAGCCCTGCTTAGCCATTCATATTAAACGTTGAGGCGGCCTTTTGCGACTTGCGACGTTTCTCTTGGCGGGAGAGACTATGCGAAGAGAGGATCGTCCGTTTGCTTTGAGCACATGTACGCATTGGGCAAAGCGGGTTGTACATTTACACCGGCGTTTTTTTTTGGGGGGTAGAGAGGGGTTGGGTTGGTGGTGGTTTATGGATGGTAGGTAAGGTTCGCTGGAGAGTGAGCCCTCACTCCCTCGAGACTCTAAATCTGCTCTATCTAGCAACTTTATAACTCCACTCTTAAGGCCTTTTAAGGACGCTCCACCACTCTAGCTCTAACTGGCTCTGGTCCAGTTCTATCACCGATGGCATGACGCCGAACTAATGGAGCTGAAAGCCATACGGAAGAACGCTACGATGTTGAGCCAGAATCACTTGCACCGATTTCGAAAATTCCCGGGAAGGGTTGAAAAATCTGGGTATATTAGCATTGAATAATGAGCGAATATGAGGTTGGTTCGTTTAGGACAAGCTGAGTAATTCGGACATCGGAAGCAGACGCACAGCCCTGATATCATATCTACAACCGTCGGCATGACGAGACTGTGTCCCGATGGTAATCTCTTGCTTGAGCAACTTGACTGCCCTCATATTCTGGATATCTTATTACAGAATGCAGGCACCAAATCCTTCTAATTTGGGGTCCAAAGACCTCCCAATAGTATCGTACCGATTCGCTCATTGCGTACCACCTGTTTGCGTAAGTTTTCCATACGCCTCTCTTGGAGAAGAGGCATACTCGTGTCATGTGTGGGAAAAGGCGATCTCGATTAGAATAATCTGAATAGCTTCTACCCATATTGATAAGCTCTTCAATGAAATTGAATGTAGTATAGTCGCAGTGAAAGATTCACAACCTCAAGGAAGCCTCGGGAAGATTCAGGACTGCGATCTGAAAGGGTTACGAAATACAACAGTGGTGGCCAACGAAGGCTTTGCGGATATGAAAATCAGTAATGGAACTGGACTGGAGCCACTTGGACTGGAGTAGAGTGGAGTGGAGCGCCTTACTACGTTAGGCAGGGTTTTAACTGGGGTAGGATAACGCTAGGCGTAAGGTAATTGGGGCCCACTTCAGTCCACTCCAGTCCGAATCATTCACTGACGAAAATTAGGACCTGATGAGACAAAGCTCGTATTGTAACACCCAAGAAGCAAAGAGATAGCCAAAGATCGCGGTACTTGCTCACACATCGCCAAGAGAGGTCACAGCTGCGAGAAGCGCGATGAGAACTAGGGGTAGTCAACTTAACTACTCACGTGCGGAGCTTGTTGATTAAGGGAATAAGCCTTACCTCCTGCAGCTGTCACAATGTACGACGAGATGGTCCACGCCGTTTGTATGTCTCCAGTGTGCTTCATGTACCATATTCCTATCGCAAGGCTCAGGATGACAGGCGTACTGACATAAGCGGTAATCTTGAGGGGAGACCACCGAAGCACAAGCTGTAAGGCTAATTTACCGTCTCCGGGATCGAGAGAACAGCTGTTGAAGGACTTGTGCACCCACTTCGCCCAACGGTCTTCATAGTCCTTCTTGGCGGATTTCAAGTTGTAGTCGTGGTAAAAGGACTGTAAAATCATCTCAGTCTTGTGATCCATCTCCACGTTCTCATGGTATCCAGCATCCGGATGGCACGCATAGACTTTAAATCCTGCAACTCTTTTCAAAGAGAGGAGTCTACGCGGGAGATTCCGCAATCGTCGGGCTAGGCCATGGATTGTCTTGAAAAGATCGCCAGTGCCATGAACCCATCCCAGCTCTTCCCTGGGTATACCGGTACGCTCGTTCATGATGCCGACTATAATGTAGTACCCAATGGAATCGATTTCTTTGATCCGTTGGATGCATTTCTTGCCAACCTTGAGTCTCCTAACACGGTGGTATCCATTAGGATTAGGAGTCACGTATTGACTAGGAGTTATTTGCCTGACTTCCTGGTACTTCGAGGTTCATGAGGCTGAACGTTGTCGTTTGCGTCCAACTACCACCCGCCGCCCAGCCCACCGAGGAGAAGTAGTGCGGTCCAAAGAAATAATTGTGGGCATATACCAGCTGATTTCTCGCGCAAGATGGTTCTTTTTGATACAACATCCTATGACCAAAAGGGAAAGGCGACTGCTCTTCTGGTATGAAACCGGGAGGATTTTGGAGCGGATCCGGCGCGTCAAACTGAATCTTAGTTTCGCCATTTCGATGATCGTCGCCTTCACATGTTCTGGGGAGTGTGCTGAGCACGCGCTGTTGGTTCGCAGAACCAAGGGGGGAGTTGTTGACGTTCGTATCATGTGGAGCTTGTGCAGGACTGGATGTGGCATCGCCGTGTTGCAATCCAGGACTTGGCAAGGCTGTGTTTTGAATTTTGTCTGGATATGAAAGGTGAGACTACTCGTCGAACCGGAGTATAGAGGAACATGAATGAGACATACCGTTCACATTCCTAACTCCGCTTGCAGCTGCAGAACCCGTAGAACCACCTTGAGGCAAGGCTGTCATCTCCACCATCTCCATTATGGCAGATCCTTATTTATCCTCTCGCTCTGAGGAGTGCTTAAGAAGATGAAGTAATTTATAGAATAGGTGAAACTTGGACCAGGCCTTATTATAAGAGGCTCTTCTCTATATTCTCAACCCAATTCTAACGAGATGATCCTCGGAGCGGGAGGGTCGTGAGAGTGGGAGGTTCGTAACACATAGGCAGACCCCAATTATGATATACATAAATTGATAGAGTTCGTCTCTCAGGGTAAGCCCGAGTCCGAGTAAAGCTCTTCGGGCGCACCAGCAGCAAAGGATCCTAGGATACCAGTAGATACGAGGATGCAGGCTACAATGCTGATTGTGGCGAATGCGACTTTGAGGGTTTACAAAGGAGGTTTGACGTTGCGTCTAGAAAGAGGGTGATAAATGTGTACTGTAAGCAAGGTATGAGGCATTTGATGATTTCAGTGTGTTGGTGTGGTTGGTGTTGAAGATAAAGAGGCTAGCGGTGCCGTGAAACTGGAACCTGGCAGGCCTACAGCCTAAAACTGGGTTCCAACGAGCTGCTCAGTCTCGGCTCAGGATCGCTCACCCCAGCACAGCCACAGCTCAGGCTGGAGCATGAGCAGCTCAGTCCCCTGAACGGGAAAGGAAATTGCTTGGGTGCACATTAGGATATCGAACTACCTGTATCAAGTCCCTGAGAGATTACTCTTCATGAGGTCGTACAAACATGCAATGAGCTTTGGCGATCTAGGGTAATTAGGTCTCCGAAGTAAGATGGGTAGGAAGCCACACCAATACATGGACCCAGCACCCCTCTTCAATTCCTCTTCTTCTCGCTTCCCCTTAACGGATAATACTCCCCTCCAAACTCCAAACTCGCATCCTCAAACCGATCCTTACACACAAGCTGCCACTCTCCGAAACCAAACCAACTTCCCCACCCACTCTTCCTCCAAACTTCCACATCTACCGTCGCAGCAAAGCTCTCGGCGAGGAAGTTATCCCGAAAGCCCTCACCAAACGGTGCCGCGAGCGCAAAAAACGTCCCTGCCGGTGCCGTCGCTTTGACCACAACCTTCTGCCACAGCACCTGCACGCTGAGATCGAACCGCCGCTTTTCCCAGTCGTTGTTCACAGTCATGAACGGGCTCAGACCAAAGACGCTGAGTGCGTAAGGTGGCGTGAAATCAATGTTGTGCAATGGATTGATGCCGCGGTAGCCCAGTAGGTAGGCTGTCATTCCTAGCACTTGCCCGCCTGCGAGGCAGATGCCATGAGGACCATCGCCGTCGTCAGCGCGGGCTTGGATCCAGATGTGCGCTTTGGGGAAGCTGTTGGCCCAATTCTTCTCCTGGTGCACGGTAGCCTGGCCGGAGCGGTCGGAATTGGGAAGTTCTGTGAGGCCGAGAGAAGGGATGTGGAGCTCGAAGTCGCACTCAGAGGCGAGGGATTGCACGTGCCAATGAAGCGGGAGGGGTAGGTGGACAAGGATGCCTTCTGGGGTGGATTTCGACGGAGACCAGGGCGTGTGGGTGCGTGTTTTGGCACTGAATGAGAAGGATGGGTGCGAGAATTCATAGGAGGTTGTGGAATCTGGGTCGCAGCGTACATGACCAATGCCAGGGACACGGAGTTCGAACGCGTTGCCGGGGCCTGTGCGGAGTCGTTCTATGTTGTCCACCCAGAGTTCGCTTTGGAAGATGTTTGAGGCATCTCTAGGCACGTATGTAAGGCTTACCATGTGTGGTTTGCGAATAGCATTAGGAACGCTGCACACTATGAGAGCTAACGATGCTCCGGATGGAAGGGTGAATTTGGAATACCACCCCTCAAAGGTAGCGGAATTGTGCGGCGCGTTATGTTGCATGGCTGGTACTCATACAAGGGTAGTTTGAATGTATTTACCACCTACAACGAAGATGGCTATCTTTACTTGAATGCTGCTTGAGGTGCCACGACGCTAGGTGCTCGGCTTTCCCAGTCCCCGCTATTGATGACGTGCGCTATTTTTTCTTTTCTCTACGAAGTCTTATCAGATCGCAAAGATAGATAGAGAGTGTCTCCAAGAAGCGGATAACTATAATCAGAGCTCGTCTTTTGCACGCTTTTCGTCGCCAGCTTTTGAAATCTTTGCTTGGTCCATCAATCCGCGTCGAACAATGCTGGTCAAGATTTCAAATCCAATCTGAGCTGCTGCCATTGCAGTAGCTTCTGTGCCTCCGTCATATGCAGGACTGACTTCGACAATATCGGCGCCTATCACATTGAGGCTTTCGATGCCTCGAAGAATTCTGATCAACTCCCGAGTAGTCCATCCGCCAGGTTCAGGGGTACCAGTTCCTGGGGCGAGGCCAGGGTCAATAACATCGATATCGATGCTCAGGTAGACGGGGACTTCGGTTCCCACTGAGTCTAGTATCTTGGAAATAACCCCCTTCACTCCGATGTCATCAATATCATCCGTGGCAATGCGTACCCAACCTTGTTGGGAATCATCAGAGTAGTCAGCTTCATCATCCCCTGACAAACGCGTACGAAGCCCTGCGTGAACAGATGAGGAGTTGGCAATCAGTCCCTCTGTAGCGGCAATCCAGAACATGCTACCATGATTAAAGAAAGACGGAGTAGACTCGTCGTCGGGATCAATCCAGGCCGAAGGATATTTGGCTGGATGCCATGTGTCAAGATGTGCATCGAAGTGTACCACAGCAATGGGCTGATTGTAGATCTTCTTGAGAGCTCGGAGAGCTGGCAGAGCAATGCTGTGATCCCCGCCTAGAGTAAGCAGCTTGGGCTTATGCTGATAGGTCGATGAAGACTCCAGAGATTCTGGCGTCGGAGGCCGTTCGCCAAGTTCAATGAATGCCTCGCTCATTTGGCGAAGGGCTAAGGCATTGTCGAACGGGGTTACTGGGATGTCACCACAGTCAATGATACGTGCCCATGACGTGTAGGGATTCAGTCCAGCTCTTGGGTTGAACCCACGAAACGATGTTTGCCCTTTGATCACAGAGTTAGGACCGAACTTGCTCTTTCTAAGCGGGTAGTACTCACGAGATGAACCGGCTCGAATCGCGCGTGGCCCGAACCTCGCACCAGGCCGATAGCTCACAGCTGTATCAAAAGGAGCTCCAATGATTCCGATATCGAAGGAAGTCTCGGGATGGCTTAGACACCTAGTATATGGCAAATGTGCGAAAGTTGAAATGCCAGAAAACCCCCACTATAGTGCGTGTTAGTCAGAGGATTTGAAAAGTGAAAACCTATCTTCACATAACTAGCATACATCGGTATCCCATTTCTTCTGTAGCTCCTCTAGACGGTCTTTTGAGAAGGTCTCCTGATGTTCACGATGATGTGTTGAATGTGCGATGATGGTGCATGGCAATGAAAAGGCCAAGATGGACGTTAGCAGTCGCATAATGCCTCATAAAACCACCGGAGAGGTAGTTGAGTAATATTGATTTCGGAAGAACAGGTAATGAAGAAGGTAGTAGACCGCACGGAAGAATGATGCTTTAAGAGGTCAAGAAATCGACAAAGGGCGCGCATTATGTAACGGCCTTATCAAGCTGCAGGTAACGAAGCCGAAGCCCGACAAGAAATATATGGGTCATTTTGAGCTCGGCTGCTACCACCAGTCTACTCAACGATGTTCGTAAGAAAACATACACGAGATGTCTGACTGGGATGGGCATTTTGTGAAGCAATGAGGAGAAGATGAGACAGGAGTAGGGAGGCGGTGGCTGCGCTAAATGACGCCCACACGTGACACCGTGATTGAAATTGGAGCCAACTTCGCGTCGTCAGGGCTGCCTTGATCACCGCCTCCCATCAGCCTAGAAACTCCACGCTCCGAGGAGCAATTCAAGTCATCATGCCTGAGGTGAGTTCAATCCTGCTTGAAAGCCAGGCACGGGTCTAACGGTGCCTAGATCGGCGAAATCGCACGCATCGTGCACTTTCTCAAGAAGCACGTCGTTGGCAAGACCATATCCGCCGTCAAGACTCAAGAAGACGACATTGTCTACGGCAAAGTAGGATGCTCAGCGACGGCATTCTCAAAGGCTATGACTGGAAAGAAAGTACTCGACGCGCGACAGCAAGGCAAATATTTTTGGCTCGTCATGTCTTCACCCCCGCATCCCCTGATGCACTTCGGTATGACCGGCTGGATCAAATTCTCAAATGACGACAATGCGCACTATCGCTCCAACGGCGTTGTCAAACCTGAGGAAGCTGAATGGCCCCCGCGATTCTGGAAATTCATCTTGCAGATTAAGGAGGAGCCAGATTGTGAAGTCGCATTCGTAGATGGTCGCAGACTTGGCCGCATTAGGTTGGTGGATGTTGAGGGCGACATGATGAGGAAGACAACTCCTTTGAAGGAGAACGGGCCTGATCCCGTCATCGACTCGGACATCTTGACGCAGGAATGGCTGGCGAAGAAGCTGAGGAGCAAGAAGGT
Organism: Lophium mytilinum; assembly: GCA_010093605.1. Classification (NCBI taxonomy): domain Eukaryota; kingdom Fungi; phylum Ascomycota; class Dothideomycetes; order Mytilinidiales; family Mytilinidiaceae; genus Lophium; species Lophium mytilinum. The sequence continues at coordinate 811,911 of MU004188.1, read as the reverse complement.
TCCTGTGAAAGCTCTACTCCTTGATCAAGCCAATATCAGCGGAGTTGGCAATTGGGTCGGGTAAGTCATATGTGTCACCTCAGTGCTTTCTAGATGCAATCAGACTAACTTAAGGTAGTGACGAGGTCTTATATCAAGCGAAACTACATCCAGAACAGTACAGCAACACGTTCAGCGATGAACAGATCCAACGGCTTCACGACTCTCTCATCGATGTATGCACTACTGCTTGCACCACGCTAGCGGAGTCTTCGAAGTTTCCCGAGAATTGTAAGCATATCTCAGCTTAATGCTGTCGGATGTTCATTAACAGCTACTTAGGGTTGATGCGCCACCGTTGGAACAAGGGTAAAGAAGGAGGAGATCGGCTTCCAAACGGAGAGAAGATAATCTTCCTCAAGGTTGGCGGACGCACTTCTGCAGTCATCCCAAGCGTCCAGAAAAAGACCGGACCCGTGTCAGCTGGCATCAAAGGTGAAGGCGATGACGACGAAGATGGTGTGGAAGAGAAGAAATCAAAGAAGGCCAAGGGGCGTGGCAAAGCTGTTGATGATGAAGCGTCGCCGAAATCACCAGCTGCGAAGAGAGGAAGAAAGACAAAACAGCCAGAGCCAGACAGTGAACTCTCTGACGAGGAGGAGGATGAAGTGAAGCCGAAAAAGAAGCAAAAGCTAGCTACGAATGGCACTGCGAGGAAAACTACCAAAGGTGATACATCGACGAAGATCAAAGAAGAGACTCCTGGCAAGCGACGATCAACACGAAACTCGGCAGGCTGAAGTTCACCATCCCTACAGCAAAACATGTGTGTGCGGAGTAGGCTTTATTTGCGTATAGGCGTGTGAAAGGTTATGTCTGTACCTATCCTAATTATCAAAGCGTGTTGGCGTAGGACTTTGGACATTTTGTATATCATAATCGTTGATCCTCGAGCTGTATCGTGATCCCATCCAACTGATTGCACGTTCGTGCTACGTACATTTTGATATACAAGTCTTGCCATAATATACATCTACTCCGGCTTCGCCTCTTCCCCCTCCGGCTTCGCCTCTTCCCCTCCCTTCTTCTCCTCTGGGCCCTTCTCTGCCTCCTCCATCATGTATTTCCTTCCCTCCATAGTAAAATATACACTCTGACTAGCCCCCTCGAGCGCGTTCGTAACGCCGGCACCCACATTCTGCAACATGCCAACCAGTTGACCTCTGAGGCCATCTAAGCCTCCAGAAATGCCACCTACCCATTTTGTTCCCTCCTGATCAAACGCCTTACCATCAACGCGCGCCCCCAGCATCATAAGCTTCTGGATACCGTTTTGGACCGCGGGCTCATGGTAGCTGGGATTCGCTTTCCGCTTCGGCGCCGGGAAATTAGGGGCACTCGGGGAAAGGATGGAGAGGGCCGCTTTGAGGTGCTGCGGCGAGACTGCAGGGAACGACACAACCGCGACTGGTCCAGACAGCAAGGGTGCCAAGTCTAGCTTCTTTTTCCTGTCCGAAGCCGCCTCGTGCGCCTGTCGCGAGAGGCCATGTGCAAGCCTTGGGTCCTCAGGCGTGGGCTTGACATTTGGAATCTGCGCCGACGTTGCTGTGGCAGGGTTGGAGGGATGCTGTGTTGGCAGCTCGGTCGACTCCGGATTGTAAAACTCTACGACTCGCAGCGCGGATGCGAAAATGCCTGTCTGTATGATCTGGATCTTGATAGCGTCGGCGTAGAGGTCCTTGTGTCCGGTCGCGGCGAGCTCCGCGTCAACTTTGCGGAGGGCAATAGCCAACTCGCGCCGTATGCCCATCCACTCTACCGCTCGGAGGTTGTTGTGTTGGAAGATGAGGACTAAGGGCGAGGACTTGAGGAGAGATTGGTATTCTCGGTGAAGCTGGGACTTCCGGACTTCTGGGGGTTTGTGTGAAGGGGGTTGTGTGGGGGGGAAGCGGGCGATGGGCGACACAGAGTGGATAGTCTGCTCGATTGGAGGCGCGGGTGTAGTAGCCGTCGCTAGAGATGCATAGAAGCAGGGCTGTGAGGGTATCTGGTGATGGTATATGCGGACTTTGAGCTGTCGCGTCTGGAGCCGTATCCGAGGAGGCATTGGGGGCGATAGATAGAGCCTACTCGAACTCAGATCAGTACTCAAACTACCAGAGGTACCATAGGCTACTTACGAGCTGTGGTCGGCGCGTCCTAAGGGTTTCGTAATCGGCGTGACGATGAGGTCGCTCGAGAAAATGTCGAGATGCAAGGGGCGCTCGGACGTTTTTCGGTTTTAACCTCGTAGAGCTGCTTGGAGAGCTTCAGACGTCCCTCATCGTTTCAAAACTATCAATTGCATTTCATGTGTTGCTAGCGGTGATACCTATTCTCTGTAACTACTTCTCGTTGCTGTTGTCAACAAGTCTTTCCTTTTCCGATGTCTGTTCGTTTATTCCCTGGATTTTTATGCCCATTATCACGTCGTCAAACCCCCGTGAGAAGACCCAACATCAACATCAACCGTTTCGGAACGCACAGATCTCTTCACGTAAGTTATATCAATGTCTAAGTCACCGTAACTCTTATTTTCTCATTGAACAACTCATAGGTGGATGGCCGGACTCGATTGTCAACTTTCTGGGCTCCTACGGGAGGCATAACAGCCAAGACCGCAGAAGATGGTCAGTCTTCAATAATTGCGGTTTTCAATATGGCTCAATACAATCGCTGATATGCTTATAGATGGAGCTAATTCATTGTTGATACGTGCCGGATTCCTTCGCCAAGTAGGCTTCGACCTAGCTTAACCGTGGATCGCTATTGACAGCTTTGCAGGCTCATTCAGGGATCTTCCATCTACTACCACTTGGTCTTCGAGTCCAAGAGAAGCTTGAGAAGCTGGTAGACAAGCACATGAGGAGCATTGGTTCGTCTTAAACTTGGCCTTTTCTTCGCTTGGGTTTTAACGTGCATAGGAGCCTCGAAGGTGTCTCTGTCTTCTATCACCTCAGAGGATCTCTGGCGGCGAAGCGGAAGATATTCGGAAGACTCAGAGGTAACGGCGCTTGTGCCTTGAAAAATGCTAGAATTTCATTGCTGACTCTACTACCAGCTTTTGCGATTGAAGGATCGGAAAGAATCCGGGTTTCTTCTATCCCCAACACACGAGGAAGAGATCACAGCTCTAGCTGCTGCAATTGTGAAGTCGTACAAAGATCTCCCTCTCCGAGTGTACCAAATATGTAAGGCCCATGTTGTGTTGCCTACGTCGCAAAGGCTTATCATCGGATAGCTCGAAAATACCGCGATGAACGACGACCGCGACAAGGCCTACTTCGGGCGAAGGAGTTCCTCATGAAGGACCTTTACACGTTTGACTACTCTACCGAGATGGCTCTTACAACGTATGAGAGTGTACGTAAAGCGTATGCGGCATTCTTCAATGAGCTGAAGATTCCATATCTGGTCGCGGACGCAGACTCAGGTGCCATGGGAGGAACTTTGAGCCACGAGTATCACTACGTTTCTCCATTAGGGGAGGACCATGTCATCTCATGTAACGCTTGCGACTACGTTGCGAATGAAGAGCTTGCCGAGAAAGGAGGCAATTACTCATCTGACCCCGGGCTTCCTATAACAACCTGGCGTGGCATCGGCAAAGATGGTTGCCCAGTTGCCGTATACATACCAGCCCCTCCTTCTGCCACCGGAGGACAGCTTTCAGCAAAATGGCCAGACCATCTCAATTTGCACGCGGTGTCGGATGCATATCCGGACCTGGATACGACCATCGAAGAGCCTTTGAAAGATTCTTTCTTCAACACCCGGAAAGTGGTTCACATAATCGACCGAAGGCTCTCCTTCCTCCCCGAGTTGATTCCACGCGAGGATGGCACAGTCATCGTCACCTCCCATCCCAAAACCGACATACCTCTCGACCTCACCCGCATCCAACCCAACGACCCGTGCCCTCGGTGCTCAGACGGGACCCTCAACGTCCAGCGCGCTATCGAAGTGGGCCATACCTTCCACCTTGGAACCCGCTATAGCGAACCCTTAGAGGCAACCGTAAACGTTCCATTGCAAGGCTTAGTGGCGTTACAAATGGGATGTCACGGTATCGGAATGTCACGTCTCATAGCCGCAGTCGCCTCCAGAAAAGCAACCGAATCTGGGCTTGGCTGGCCACGCGCCATCGCACCGTTTGAGTGCGTCATCATCCCCGCCAAAGGCGCTGAAGAAGATGCCGAGAAGTTGTACGATGAGTTGAGTGGTGACATCGACACGATATTGGATGATAGGCCTATTAAGGACTTCAACTTCGCCTGGAAGATGGGCGATGCCGATCTGATCGGATATCCAGTCTCGATAAGACTGGGCCGGGGATGGAAGCAAGAGAAGAAGGTCGAGATTGAGTGCAAAGCGGCTGGTGTAAGACTGAACGTAGAGTTTGCGGGGGTGAAGCAGACGGTGGTGGAGCTGTTGGCTGGACTGTAAGATATGTACCCTAATCTGTAAGCTTGAGGATAACACATCCCGGTCACGCTTTCGTGGTATGCTAGAGCCCTTCAGACGATGGCATCATGCTGTACGAGCTAGTTGCGTGAAGTACACCAGATCTGAGAGGCTGCAGATTTGACGTCTTCACTCAAGGTGTTTTGATACTTTCAGAGCGGCCTTCATGTTATATGTACTCGCGCAGAATGAAAATAGAATTAGCACAGTTCACACTCTCTCAACATATGCATGCGCTTCATGGTATTGCGTGAACAGCGTCAGGTTTGAAGGCTTGAGATCATGACATCTTATGCTGTAGAATTGCGCTATGATCACTGCCGTCTTGGTACATTATGATATCATGCAATAGGGTAGGTAAAACCAATACGATTTACAGACACTCGACGTGTAGATGCGATCGTTTTTAAAAGATAGGATATATTATCGCCTAACAGTACTCATAGTACCGGGTATCTAGTCTCAAAAGGCCCCAAATTCGACCACATCATGTAGCATACTACCGCCAAAGCTACTACAACCGCCAACAGCATAAGAAATAACATGATCCGTTATGTCACATCCACCACGCCACCTTTGCCCTTCCACTCTCTCGCTCGCTAGATCTGGTACATCCACTCTTGCTTCAAGTTCACCGGCCTCGCCCTCATAACCACATCGAAGTACACCAGCTCCGCCATATTCGGCGGCATCTCACGCTCTGCCCAGATATATCCCATCTTCTCCATCCGATCCGTCCTATACCCGACCACGCGGTGCTGCACATCGCGCACCTTCAAGCCCCCGTCCGCCGACTCCGTGATCTCAGTCGACAATCTGTACCCCGAAATAGCTTCTGTAATGAGCGGAAGGCCGTACACGCTGTCCCTGAACCTGCGCAACCTCGAGGGGCTAAAGTCCGCGCTTTGGATAGCAGGATCCGCCAGGAACGTCGTGGGGATAGAGTGGTCAGCGTCGGGGCGGTCTCTCCACGACAGCTCGTCCTTCGCGTTGTTCGAGTGGCTGTCGCCCTCAGCGTCCAGGTACGCGAGGTGTTCTCTTCGCACGAAGATGACGAGATAGGCCTGCGGGGTGGTACAGTGACGTGGGCAGTCCAGGACGACCATGCACGTGATGTCAGTGTTGTGAAAGGCTTTAACGATGCGCTTGCCGAGCAAGAAGACGGGGTCGGTGCCGAGAGCTGGGTCGTGGAATGCGGAGATAGTGATGGGTTTGTTTGATTCAGCAGATTCGGTGGCGAAGGGATTCGAAGAGGGTGCGTCGAAGTCGAAGTCTTCAAATTCTTCGCCGTCGTTCTCGTCCATGTCTAAGTCTAAGTCTGAGAGGTCTTCGTCGGAAATGTCTTCGAAACTGGTATCGAACTGGAGTTTTCGGACGACCGATGGGCGAGACGTGTTGCGGCGGCCGGTGAACTTCCATTTCGTGGCGCTCGCTGGCAGTGAAGGCAGCTTGAAAGGGGAGTCTGGTGGCGACGGAAAGAGCTGCGTTGCGAATGCCTCATTTGGAGAATCGAGGGCAAGGCAGGCAAAGCTGGCTTGTAATCCTTCATGTTCTTTTCCTTGTCCTAGCTGCATCGTAGGCAAGCCGTCTGTCTTTGCGACCTTGCAGGGCATCGGAAGCGAGTACTGAAGCTGCATCTGACCTTTGGTGGCCGCCATGGTGTTTCTGGTGTTGTTTGGATAGTTGTGTATGAGTTGTTCGACGTTGTTTGAGTGTGTAGAGTGAGGGAAAAATATCTGTCGGAGAGGTGAAATATTTGGTGGCTGGGGCCCAACCGTGGGACGTTTGTTAGTCCCGTGATTCAGAGCGCCGGAACCACAGATACACGCATTCACATCGTGGGAACTGATGGCGCGTATTCGACAAAAGTGTGCCGAGCCTGACCGGTTTAATCCTTCGACAACAAGTAAAGCAAAGACTATATCGATGTACAAAAACGATTAGCGAAGTAGTCTGGCGGGAATAGCTGAAAGAAGGTATCTGAAGAGAGGGACAGTACAGGCGCGTATGGTCCCTTGAACCTATAGGCCGGCAAAAGTAGAGCATTTCCGTCAGCCGCATCGTATCCTTGCTCTCTATGGTAACGTGATTTCTACATGCTGGCTCGCGTGTTAGGGTAATTTCGGCGACCTTTTCGCCGTCGTTCAATGTGCTTTCGTCTCGGCTTTAGTGCCAGCGAAAACTTCCTTGATGAGGCTACTTGTCAGTGAAAAGACGCTGTAAAGTAAAACGTAACGATTACTCAGGGTTATAGACTTAATAACTTTGGTGAGCTGTTATAAAAGGATCATGCCACTATGGCTCAGATGGCCCAAACTTACCCGGGTGGTGGAAAGTTAAAGACGCTGAGTCCAGGTTCGAGTCCGAGCGGACTTCTCCTTTTTGATAATCTATCTTTTTGGACACGTGACCTTGATTCACTTACTGCCTTTGAACGACCTTTATGGTGCGCAAGCTTCCTTGCATTTTATTGAACCCTTCTTTCAAATATGAATAGATGGCGTACGTATCGCGGGGTGAGGTTCCCGCTGTGTCCTCTCTCTTTCTCACGCACTATTGGCGCGAAGCGTTTGGAAGAGCCTCTAGCTTTGTAGGGCGTCGCCATTATTGCGTCGATGGTGTTTACCACTTCGTCACCCTTACCCTTAGAACCTGCATACTACTGTAAGAGGCACCCTTGTTCGCAGCGATCAGTACCTCAAACTTAGCAACGCATGGAGCGGATAAGCTTTTATACTAGGGACGAGCATAAACCGCCCACTAGAGAATAAAAGGATAGTGTTGAGTAGGGCTTCCTCTTCTACGTGCGATTGTAGGCAGAAGGTGATTCGGGTTACGTTATAAGGAAAATCGCAAATACAGCATACTAAATACTCTCGTCTTTACCAAGTGCCCATACATGGAATGTGCAACTCGATATACTCATCTGACAGAGAGCACAGCAAAGTGAACGGAATGGTAGTCTTGGCAACTTCTCGAACGAATCAACTAATCTGGAAGTTGAAATAGTAATCTTGAAGGAGCGACCTACTTGAAGGAGTGACCTGAACCGTAGGCGTTGAATTGACACACTGGGTTCGCGGGCATATGAGTAGGAGTATCTTCAGCACATTTAAGAGAGGAGAGTTTTTCATCTATTTCACGTACTAAAGAAGACCTGATGGACCCCGAGTTCAGAGCCCTCTGGTTTCTTAGCTCCAAACAGGTGTTTAGGTCCACGGCTTCCAAGCAAAAATTATACCTGTAGATTGAAACCACGACAGTAGGCTCGCGCATTTAGATCATGACCAAGCATCACCCTACCTGTTTGCCTGAAGCTCCTGTCATAGCTTCTCTGCGGGGGTTCTGCTCTTCCGCTCTAAACCGGTCTGAATGCCCCCTAGCTTCTCTAGATACGTCGCGTTCAGTTGCACTCTCTCTACTCCCTTTCGACCTTCCCAGTCTTGTTCGGCCAGTTTCTCTGCCGCTCGCCACCGATCCATCTCGGCTGCTACCCATTGAGCAACACTTTCCGCTGTCTCTCCGGGCTTTTCCATTGGAATCAAATGACCTGTCTTCTCAAATACAACCTCTTTGACCCGCCCTTCCTTCACTCCTCCACTGCCTCCGATACCAGTTCCCGTAACCGAGAGTTTGTTGGCACGAAACTCAGGCGTTGAAAGATCAGAGAGTGAGCCGAAAATGTAGAGAACGGAAGGCCGCAGATGCGGCAGTTGGTGGAATGTCATGATTGGTTCCGGCCGATAGAACGGTGTCTGTGGGTCATCACTCGGATCAAGGTCGGGGTGAGTTCGCCGGTCGGATGTCGATGGCGAATAATTTGGACGTAGGAATGTGAAGACCTCCTGGTGTTTCGTAGTGGTAAGAGTGACCGGCCTGGGCTGTGGTGGGGTCGGGGTCAAAGTCGGCTCCGTGGTAGACGTTGCAGGATACGGAATAGTAGGTGTTGAAGTAGAAGTGGGATATAGCTGGGTAGGCAGTTCGCGCAGACCGTGTTCGATGAAACGATCGAGAACTCGTGGATCCCATGTCTGATAGAATTTGCTCTTCTTGAAGGATGTCTCGGCGGCCGCACGTGATGGCCAAAAATCTCTCCGCCTGGAAGATGCCTGGGCTGGGGCGTAATTGCCCTTCTTAGAGCTCACATGTTGTATGACTGGATCAACTAGGATCAGAGTCTCGAAGAGGCGGGGATGAATGAGGCTGAGGTTGACAAGATTATTTCCACCCATGCTATGGCCAAGACCTATTATGGGTCGAGGCATTTGAGCTCGGAAATGGTTGATCATGCCGAGGAGGTCTCTCGGATGGTCGAACCACGATGCTGTCGTCTTGTTAGGTACGACGTCAACTGAAGAATTGATGAATGCATACGGTCATCGCCAAGTTTGCCCTCATTGAGTACTCCACTGGCGTTCTGCTGGGCAACATCTGCTATCCATATGCCACGGATGGAGAATCCATATTGCTTTGACCGTCGGAGAAAGTCATCCCACAATGGCTCGTACAGCTCCTATTGAACGTCAATAAGAATTTGCCAAGTTGGCAAAGCATGATTACTTTAGGGAAGCCATTCGCATGTGCTCCGATTATTGTGATGTCTCCTGGCTTGGGATGTGGATTGTCCAGCGGGGTATATTGCTTAATGGCTATATGAAGGACTTCTTCTTGCTCATGTACTGTTGCGCGCGCATAGCCCCGTATGTGCTGACCAGGCAGTATGTGCTCATCGATTCGGAAGAGAGACGTTGACATGGCGAAAGACCGATATAGGGATCTACAAACGACTACCAGTAGATGTCCTGAACCGAGTTTCTTTTTGAAAGTATTGGAGGCTGTGTGCCAAAGAAGCAGACGGTGTAAGCTCTTGGGCAGGAGACACAAATCCGTTATTTGCTTTGATGAGTAGTGTGAAGCAGCTGTGAAGACTGCTTGCCTGGAACACCTGCCGAAGACTCAAGAGCCGAGGCTATATGAGTACGTGGTCATTCGGAAAGAGGTGAAGAGGGGAGGTGATAGACTCATTATTTCGAGTAATGATCCTAGTAAGCACGGGAGAGATAGCACGTGAGCTTCACTTGGAGGTCTGCATGTGCGAGATTCAATGCAACTAGAGGTTTGTGGATGTATCGCACACATGCCCGCATAAGGAATGACGGGAGGTTCTCCGCAGTGGCGGTGAATGTGGCGCGTGATGTGGCTCGTGCTTCTTAAACGGAAGTCGCGTTCAACTTTCGGAACGCGACAGACAGCCCACATTGTCAACACCGCAGTTTATTTCCCCACTACACATCCACCATGGAGGACACTACTATGTTGGAGGACGAGAACCGGCCTGTATTTGAGGACCTGGTGTTTGTTGTCATACCCAATGGCAATGCTCAGCAAGAGGAGCAGGTCAGTCCGAGTGCTGTCTTCACGCGCGTTTTTCACCCATGTACTGACCTACTACCAGATAAAAGAAGACATTCTTAAGAATGGGGGGCGTATTCAGGAATTCGACCCAGATAAAGGTCGCATCGAGGACCTCGCCGAACTCACCCACATCATCTCCAGCACTTCGGACTTCCCAGACTTTGAGGCTACTCGCGACCAGTTCACGCCCCACGTCGTCAAACCGAACTGGATACCTCAAAGCATCCACAGGAACAAGCCTGCCAACCCCCGGTCTTTCAACCCAGATCCAGCCCTGTTTATGAGCAGTGTGACTATATGTGTCGGCAGCGATCTCCCGGATGGGGACCGGGACAATATGATTGGTCTGGTGATAGCAGTGGGAGGACAGGATTCTCCTGTACTCCTGAAATCGGTCACGCACCTGATCGCGTTGAACATGGATGACCCGAGGTGTCAACTCGCTGATAATAAGAATCTGAAGTGCAAGAAGGTCCTGCCTCACTGGTATGTATTCTCCTATTAAGTTTCCACGAAATTGGGACAATTGTTAACTTATAGGCTAGGATCGACGATTGCTTCAGACTTGGACGGATGCTTCCCACAGGTCCCTACACCTTGCCTGATCCCGACATTCTGAAGAACTCTGCAGACCTCGGTCCCATTGCCAACCACGCACCCAGCCAACATATCCGAGACGCTACAACACCTGCTCCGACGGACATACCTACCCCCGTCAGTTCGCCGAGTGCCAAACGAGCACGATCTATACCTGCGTTCAGCGGCAAGAGGATTATGTTGTCGGACGACCTACAGCTCGAATCACGTATGAGGACAACGATCGAAGAGTTGATCAGCAATGGAGGTGGCCAGATGACCTCCGATATCGACGAAGCGGATAGCTATGTGTGTCAATACCGCAACGGTACAGACTATATCAAAGCGTCACAGGCCAAAAAGGATGTCGGGAACCTAAGCTGGCTGTTTCATCTCATCACGTACAATACCTGGACTTCTCCGATGCGGCGACTACTTCATTACCCGATACCCAAGGATGGGATCCCGGGATTCGAGGATCAAACCATCAGTCTATCGAATTACGCCGGCGACGCGCGTGTTTACCTGGAAAATCTGATCAAGGCCACGGGAGCAAAGTTCACCAAGACGTTTCGGCAGGAGAATACGCAGCTTATCACAGCTCACGAAGGAGGGCAGAAATGTGAAGCGGCCAAAGAGTGGAACATAGACGTCATTAATCATCTCTGGCTTGAGGACAGCTATGCCAGGTGTGAGATGATGGCTGTTACAGACCCAAAGTACACTTATTTCCCGCGGAGAACAAATTTGGGCGAAATCCTCGGCCAAACCCAGATTGACAGGCAAGCAGTTGAGATGCATTACTACCCTTCACCTGATACTGCAGTTTCAAGGATCAAGAAAGTTACCAAGAGGGGCAGACGAGCAACAGACGGCGAAGGCACTGAGCAGGTTGCTACGCCTCTCGCTGCTAGGACCAAGGGGCGCATTCAGAGCGAGTCAAACTTTACCACGCCAGCAATAGGGCGTCATAGTAGTGAAAAGGAAAACGAAACGCCTGGCACATCTGGTAGCCGCGGCGCGAAGTCGAGGGCTATGTCGAAAATAGCTGAATCAGCCACCGATATTGCTCTATTCCAGAAGGAAATGAAGCGAGCTGGAGGTGTTCTCCATGGAGGCAGGAGAGATAAGACCGCTGGAGATGCGGCAGAGAAAGCCAAGAAAGGTTCTCGTGAATCTACAGGCAGCAAACGTTCATTTGATGAGATGAGTATTGACGGACCATCAACAGAAGACGAGCCAGTAGAGGCACCCAAGAAAGCGAAGAAAGCTAGGAAAGAGAAAGACAAAAAGCCACCAATTCAGTATCGCATGGTCGTGTCGAAATATGATCGATGGGCCCACCAAGGGAAGAAAGAGTCAGATGACAAGGTCAGTTACTTGGGCGCCCAAACTATTATACTTTGACTAATTGTTACTCTAGACTAAGCTCCGCGAGCTTGGTATCGCGATTACGGAGAAACCAAGCACCGCCAACATGCTATGTGCTCCAGTAATTGTTCGGACCAAAAAGTTCGTGACCGCTCTGGCCGTAGCGCCCACCGTAGTGCACACATCGTTCCTGGACTACGCACTCGAACACCATGAACTCCCACCGGTAGAGGACCACCCCTTACTGAATCCGGAGTTCGAGGCGCTGCATGGTTTTAGTATGGACGAGTCATTAGTGCGTGCTCATGAGAACAAGGGGCGGCTATTGAAAAACTGGACCATATTCTGTACCACCGCGGTTTCTGGAGGGTTCGATACAATGAAGGAGATCGTCGAGGCGAATGGGGGTGTGTGCTTGAAATGGGAAGGCCGGAAGTCGGTTAGGCCTACCCATCGCACTGTCGACGCACCCGAGACCCAGGACATGAGCCAGAATCTGACGGAGGATGACGGCAACACGCTGTACCTGATATCCGAAGGCAAGAAATCCGAGGTCCCAATGTGGAAGAAGTTCAGGGAGCTGGCAGCTGAGCACAGCATGACACCCCGGATCGTCAAGACAGAATGGCTACTATTTGTTGCTATGGCGCAGTATATCCACTATAAGGAGGAGTGGGCCTTGAACGAGGAGAATCTCAAGTCGGCTTAGGCGAGGACCGGGAGGTTTTTCCAGGGGTCGGTCGTTGAAGCGTTTAGGACTTGAGCAATGTCTCCGGCTGTGTTCCTTGGTAATTGGGTGCTTTTCTACGGATTCCCCATACGGCAGGCCTTTCCTCTTAACTTTACTGTTTTGCATTTCTTGTCATGGGTACGGCATATCCCGCTGCTGTCGCGGTTACGGCGAGTGTAGATTCTATCTCGATACCAGTTTGCGTTCAGGCTGATATCTTGTATGATTACAAGCGTTGCTCGAGTCCTGTCATTAATTTAGCATCCCCCGAATGAGAAACAGAGAAATGACCACATCCAATCAAGCACATACCTGGTGCACATCTATCTCCAAACCAAGCTTACTCGCAGCATCGCTGCCCAAACTCTCCCAAAAGCCCAACGACTCCCCCCAGATTAGATCCGCAAGATCCACTTTAGATTATCCACCAATGCGTTTCCCCCCTTGTAATCATCTACAATCAGAAGAACTTGACGCCCTCGCCCCCCTCCGCCCCAAACACCTGCGCCCGCCCCCGCTTCACGCTAACCCCCAGACACCGGCTCAGCAGCTCGGCCTCCATGCCGTGGAACTCCTGCCCGCGCGTCGCATCCCCCTCGGCGAGCTCGTACAGCGTCAGCACGACGCCCTTCTGCCCCGTGCTGTCCACCCAGCTCTCGATCAGGTTCGCCCACTCGTCGGGCTTGCGCCAAAACACCCAGAAGCGCCCGCCGCCCTCCTCGTCGCCCCCGCTCGGGTTGCTCTTCTTCAGCACGTTGGAGGCAGTGGAGGGGGTCGTGATCCACTCGGCGCGCATGTCGCCGTCTTTGGAGCACATGTAGTCGATGACGGCGCGGGCGTCGCGCAGGGAGAGGCGGCGGTGGAGGGGGCGGTTGTGGAAGAGGGGGGTGGAGAGGGCGTCGATGAGGGAGAGGCTGAAGAGGGCGTGGTGGCGGGTGTAGGCTTGGATGAGGAGGGACCAGGAGAGGAGTTGGGAGTGGCGGGTTGGGAGGATGGGTTGGAGGGTGAAGAAGGGGGGGTAGTTGTAGAGCGCGGGGTAGGCGAAGGCGGTTGGGTCGGTGGGCGAGGGCGTTGTGGAGGAGGAGGTTGAAGGGGCTACTGAGGGCGCGAGAGTCGTGTTGGAGGATGCGAAGGAGGTCATTGTGGAGGTTGGTTTGGTGAGGATGTTCGGAGGTGCGGGATGTGGGAGCCTGGAGGTTGAAGTTGTGGTTGGTCTGAGCTTCGAGGTTCAGCCCTATGACAGCATGGTGCCCCAAACTGCTACTAAGTGCATCATATGGTTTCAGTGATGAGGAACTAGCTGTGTATCTGTTGGTGGAGCACTTTACGTTTATGAAAGCTACTTTAGCCTCTGATAAAGGTTCAAAATCTTCTATCACATTGCACATATTTTACACCACAGTTCGGTCTCTAGCTCCAACCAATCTTAGATTGATACTACATAATTTCAGATATCTAGCTCCTAAATGCCTATTCTGACAAAAACGCCGGCTCCCATTAAGTGCTCACTTCATCTGCACCAACATGCTCTCAACATTCTCCAAATATGACCTGACATCCTCGGCGCAGCGAGCTGCCGCTGCACCATCCACGACTCTGTGATCCGCGCTCCAGCTGAAGACAGCTTCCTCCTTCTTGACCAGCTCTCCGTCCTTTCCGAAAGCTGGCACGACTCTCGCCCTACCAACACCGAGGATCGCGACTTGAGGGCTGACAATTACCGGTGCTACTGCCGTTCCACCAATACTCCCGATGTTGCTCAGGGTGAAGGACGCTCCGCTCAAGTCTGCATTGGTGAGCTTCCCAGAACGAGCGAGAGCACCCAACCGTCCAATTTCCGCGGATATAGCCTCAATCGAGAGCGACTGTACATTCTTTACAACCGGAACCAGGAGACCGCTTGGCGAGTCAATTGCAATGCCAATATTGTGCTGCGCTTTCACGACCATCTGAGGCTTCTCGGCGTTGGAGGTGTCGAGATGCGAATTGAGAAGCGGGTGTTTCGAAAGCGCCAAAGATACAGCTTTTACGACAAACGGGAGAGCGGAGAGCTTCTGTGACTTCTCTTTCGAAGCATTGAGGCGCTTGCGGAGAGAGCTCAGGCTAGTGAAGTCTACGTTGTCGGTGTAGAGGAAGTGCGGAATCGAGAGCGAGCGCGTCATTTGCTTGAACATGCCTTTCTGGATCGGTGTGAGTGGTCGAACCTGGTCCTCGGCCTGGGGTTCGGGCGCAGCTGGAGTCGACGATTTGGTAGTTGTAGGTGTCTCTTTCTGGGCGGCAGCATACTTCTGCACGTCTTCCTTGGTAACCCGACCCTCTTTGCCTGTTCCTTCTATGTCTTCAATTTGTATGTTCAGCTCTTTCGTCAGATGTCGCACGGCAGGTGTTGCTAGGCTAGCATGCTTTCCCAGCGTCCGTGGTGCTTTCGGTTCCGAGGGTGTGGATGTTGTCTCTGGCTTCGGCGGAAGAGTTTGAGGAGGCGGCGGTGGTGGTGCGTCTCCGGCTGCTCCCTTTGTATCAAGTCTATCCACTTCGAGTCCTGCCTCTTCCCCCCCTGTAGGTGTTGGCCTCAACGGAGGAACTTTCGAGTCGTTGTCGTTGAGAAGGGCTTCGTCCTCGGGGGATATGTCGCTTTGGATGTCGATGTCTACCAGTGGCTTCGAGAAGTCAGAAACTGTAGTGCAACATGCATATATCTTCATACCTTGCCGACCTTAGCCATGTCATCCTGCTCATAGTACAGTTTCTTTATAACCCCATCAAATCGCGACGTGATCTACAAGCCTCTTAGTACATCCCACGGCATGTATAGCATATAGCCTACCTCGACCGACGCTTTGTCAGACTGCACCTCGCAAATCGGGTCGAACTGCTCCACGCGTGCGCCTGGCTGCACAAACCACTGTATTACCTGGCATTCCGTGATACCTACGCAGGGGGTCAGCCAATGGCTCTAACTTCTCTTCATAAGGTAATAGCATACCCTCTCCAATATCCGCGAGTAAGTACGGCTTCACTACGTCCAGGGCCGGCGTGCTGTGGAACTGCCGTCGGGGTTGCTGTCGAGGGATTGCGGAGCTCTTGAAATGCCGGGACGCATACGAGACGCGGGTAGGCGCCGTACACCGCGAGAGCAGACTCCCGACCTCTTTGGCGACAATGTGCTTCATGGTAGATGTTGGCGGAACGAATTTCGGAGGCCCATCTGGGGTTATAGGAACCTAGGACCCCGAGGTTACTCTGACGAAGTTGCAGTGAATGATATCTATAAGCCGACGAGAGCCGAAGAGCTGGCGGGATAGCGTGGTCGTTGTTTAGCTAGGGGAGACCCTCGCTGTGTGGGGTGTGTTTGATGAGTTGCTCAACCGTGGCACAATATTTCAGAAGCTCGCAAATTATATAGATGGTAGCACTGCCTCTCTTGAACCTCTCCATGTAATTTTCACTCCTCAAAACGTGCCATTCACCCCCGAGGACCTCCGCCGAGAATCAGCGGCCCGATCCGGTGGGGACAGTTAAAGGAGCCGTACCCGGGGAACTCTAGGTTTCTCTTCCGAGGCTAGCTGCAATTGGAATGCCCGTCTCCGCAATTCCATCGTCCAGGAACTACACGTGCGTGGTTATCTCTGCGCGGGTAGAAAAACAAAAGGAGGCTTGTCTCTCCACATGGAGATCAGTCTCCGACAGCGTGGCTCTCGTAGCATATTCAAACGTCACGTCCTTGGTGTGTTATGGCGGTGAATGCTATTTATTACTCTCGCTATGACCTGCAACGCGGAGAGGACCCCGCTGATCGACTGTGCACAAAGGCACGACCCCACCTCCGCAAGTCTTTTTTCCAGTCCCGCAGAGCTATGCAGTCGACCCCTCAAGAGATTACGAAAGAAAAATTGAAACCACCCCGGCCGCTGAAGGGGTATAGAATTATTCAGAAAGAGGAGTACGCCGTTTTCGTCAAGTGTCCAAATCCCACGGTGAACGCCTGCCAATGCCCAGCGCTAAGAGCTAGTTGAGGGAAATTATGATCGCGAAGGGGAAAAAAAGCAAACATGCAATCTCGGGGTCATGACGCTTTCCCCGCCATGTCGTCGGCCAGGACTTTGCTCACGACAGAGAGAGCCAGTTTCTGCACCTCTGCCATGCTGCCGGTAACATCGACGCAAAGGACGTCCTTTAGTCTGTCGCGCTCCTTGGCATCCGGTTCCTCGAGGCTGTTCAGCTGGCTGATGACCATGGAGTCTTTCATGTAGTGGCCTTGTCTAGCCTTGACGCGGGCTAGCAGGGTTTCCTTGTTCGCGCGGAGATAGATGAAGTGGACGGCCACCTCGTGTTCTTGATCGTACAGCGGCGCCAGGCGGATTACATCTCGGTACTTCTTCTTCAGCGCACTGCAGGTAACGACAACCCCGCGAGCGCCCTGATCCAGCGAAGCCAGCGCCTGATCACGGAGGAGAATGAGCCAGTCCCAGCGGTCTGCGTCGTTGAGTGGGATTCCAGCAGCCATCTTCTCGATGTTGGCTTGAGGATGGAACTTTTGGAAGGTTAGCGTACATTCCGCCTAATGAGTAGTCAGACTCACGTCATCACCCTCAATGTACTTCAAGGCATATTGGTCGGCTAGGTATTTGGCGACGGTGCTCTTCCCGCAGCCAGCAGGGCCAGTCACAATCCAAATGTGGTGATGATTGTAGGTCGTCATGTTGCCTATGGGCCTCTTGGTCGACGAGATGGCGGAGGAGGGACCGTAAAGTAGAGGCGGCTGGTGGGACTGGTCGTATGTTTGCAGCATGGTGATGGTGATGGTGCGAAAGCGTTGGCTAATTGCAGTGACGTGAGAGGATACGATGTGTAAGGCGTGTGCGAGGAGGCAGTATGGTCAGGCCTGGGGTGGGTTGGTGAGAGGTGGCGATGTAACAAAGCGCGTCGTTGGGGCAGTCCTATATAGAGATGCGCTCAACGGTGGGGCCGGACATCTTTTTAAAGAGCGCCCTCCTGATCTCGAAGCGTCCAATTCACCACACAGGGGCGGCGGCATGACGGCAGGGAGTGGGGAGGGTTCTGGCGCAGCAATGGTGGCCAAGCATTTGATGTCACGACCCGCCGCACGCCGACTCCAGAGCGTCGGAAGAGCCCCCCAGCCGACTGGAACAAGCAAGAGCCCTGCGCGCGCGAATGAAAGGCAGCAGAAGACGCCGCACACGGCGGGCTGGGCTCGTGGTGTCGGCGTTTGAAGGTGAGCAAGAGGCTGGCGCAGGCGGCGCGTGGGATGCAGTGGCGGATCAAGGTCTCATCCGTGGGCCTCCCCGCACTTTTTTGTCACGCTTTCGCCAAAAACCCTGTCCATTGTCAGGTACTGCTGCGAGCGCCTGCAAGGCTGCCAGCACATCGCCTGCCCCCTCTGCCCTGTCGATGCGTCGGTCCACAGCGTGCCAATTGCCCTCTGCCAGCTCCAGCGCCGTCAGCTGCGGGGCAGCGTGCGAGGAGCTGTCTGCGATCATCTGGACAGCGTCGGCTGCGCAGGGTGAAGGATCTCGAAACAAAATAATACCGCGTGGGGGTTCGTGAGAGGGCCACGCTGCTTTCGGACCGTGCAAGGCAAGTCGGAACGGCCTCCCTGGCGGAGAACCTGCGACTTTGCAGAGCCGGGCGGGCAACTCGCGGCAGGACTTGCTAGGGGCTGAAACGAAAAAGAAAGCATCGTGTGTGAACAAGTGCAACTGGTCGTGTGCTGCACGCGCTCTCGTGAGCAAAACTGCAGCATGGTGCGTCTGCAGCGGCTGCGGCCTCCAAAGTCGGAAAAGGCCCTCAAGCCCCTCGCGGCGGCGCTGTTATCCGAGACGGGGCATGACTCTGCTGACGCAGCCGGTAGCTTCATGGGTGCTGCAACCTTGGAAGATGAATGAGGAGCGTGGAGGTGCGGCGCGGTGGAAGAGTGGGCGTTGGAAGCCCGGCCCTAGCGTCCCGTCCATGAGCGCCGTAGGGCTGTGAGTGCGCCTTGGCAGTGAAACAAAACACAGTTGAGAACGCGCTGAGTCAGGCCGCGCTTGCCGCGTTGGGAAGCCGCTGCCAGAGAGCTCAACTTCGCGGTGACGGAGGCGCATCGAGGTCACGGCATCCCAGCAGCCCGCACCAAGCTATCACCCCCTCCGCCATCGACGCACGCGCCCGGACGGCTCGCAGCTAGCATGTCCTACTTCTTCTCCACCCCCGTCGACATCGACATTGTGCTGGAGGATGGGGACGAGCGGTCAACAGTGGACGTCAAGCTTGAGAAGGCCCGCAAGGAGAAGGTCCCCTTGTATCTCGACGGCGAGTCTGTCAAGGGAGCTGTCACTATCAGGCCCAAGGATGGAAAGCGCCTAGAGCACACGGGGATCAAGGTGCAGTTCATAGGCACAATTGGTGAGTGGAAGCCTTGCATCATGTCCAATTGCGCGGCCCATCAGGCACACCACTTGGGGATATAAACACTTTGCTGATATACTGCCCGATATAGAGATGTTCTTTGACCGCGGCAACCACTACGAGTTCCTGTCCCTCGGCCAAGAGCTGGCAGCGCCCGGCGATCTGCAACACCCCCAGACCTTCGAGTTCAACTTCAAGAATGTAGAAAAACAGTACGAGTCCTACAACGGCATAAACGTCAAGCTCCGCTACTTCGTCCGTGTGACGGTGTCGCGGCGGATGCAGGATGTAGTCCGCGAGAAGGATCTCTGGGTGTACTCGTACAGGATCCCCCCGGAAACGAACAGCTCTATCAAGATGGACGTCGGTATCGAGGACTGCCTGCACATTGAGTTCGAATACTCCAAGTCGAAGTACCATCTGAAGGACGTAATTGTGGGCCGCATATATTTCCTGCTAGTGCGGTTAAAGATAAAGCACATGGAGCTGTCCATCATCAGACGCGAAACCACGGGTGCTGCGCCGAATCAGTACAACGAGAGCGAGACTCTGGTCAGGTTTGAGGTTGGTCTTAGCTTTTTGATGGTGTCTTTTGCCACGTGCTAACTGTCTGCAGATCATGGATGGCTCCCCTTCAAGAGGTAGGATTTAACTCCGACATGTTGACCTAGCGCTACGACATTTACCTTGATGAACTTGGCATGCTGATACCACAACAGGAGAAACCATTCCGATCCGACTATTTCTAGGTGGCTTCGACCTGACACCGACATTCCGAGAGGTCAACAAGAAGTACTCGACGCGGTATTATTTGAGCTTGGTTTTGATTGATGAAGGTAAGAAACATTGTATATTTCGTCGTTTGAGTTGTCTAACTCTTGCGTAATCCGTCGTTTTGAACGCAACCCCTGCAAGAATACAGCCGCTGACGAGTTCTACAGACGCCCGACGCTATTTCAAGCAATCTGAGATCGTCCTCTTCCGGCAAGCCCCGGAGGGCCTCACACTGGCGCAAGAGCAGAACAAGCTGATGGCGGTATCGTGAAGCTTCCCAGGGCATTTAGGCTAAATGGCTCCCGCTTCTCCTCCCGCTAGAGTTGCCGGCGCACTTCCGCAGACTAATGCCAAGCGCCCCGTGCCATAGAACGAGGAACGAACCACATCGGCAATAGAGCTTGTCCTAACATGGGCATCGGGAACCAGACAGACGACAAGCGTGCAGATGCACGATTCAGAGCGTGGGAGTGTACATAATTAGTTACGAGCAATCCTCAAATCTACCACCCCCATTTCATCGCCTACGATTCATGAGGTTCACCGCCGCCACGCTAGAACCGTAAGAACAGCGACTTCCTTGCCGGGAGTAATCTAGATGGCATTCTGGTCGCAAATCACGAATCCCGTGAAACTTCGTGAAGCAGACAGCGTGTTTCAACGCCATTCCTTCCGCCCACCCAGAGGCGGTTTGCCTCCGCATCAGCGACCAGATATCGGCCTTTGATCCCACCATTTCATATGCCGACTGCACGGGCCGTATCTGACTGAAGGCTAGGTCAGGCAGGTGACCCGTTTGCATGTGAGCAGGCACAAGGCGCGTCACGACATCAGGCATTCATACATATCGATCTGCCACTGCTGCCACGTACCGCATCGCGGAGCAGCATTGCCCAATGCTTCACGCTGACGTGCAGCTCTGACGCTCGAGCAGGGTTCTCCACAACATCGGCCATGCACGGCAGGTGACTTTGACGCAGGCAGCCCTCGAACCCGTCGAATGAATTATCCGCTTTCGGAAGCCAACATCCGCCAATCCTTCTGCATGACATAGCGGCCAGGCCTCCGGATCGTCCATGTCGTTATCACCAGTGGCGTGCGGCAGACCAACCCTCGCATCCGGGGCGGTAAGCGCGCCGTACCGAGGCGACTCGAGGCAATTTACGACGGTCTTTTGCGTGGCTACCATTGCCACGTTTGACTTTGAAGGTTTGGACCAGCATTGCTTCTTCTTCCATTGGTGTGCAGATGTGATGGACAGCGCAGCGACGATATATTCCCTAACTGAACCTGTCGGCCGACTCTCTCGGAGACGTGGATGCGACGTCGCGAACATCTGACAAGTGCAAACATCTGACACTGAAATGTCACTCTGAATAGCATCGAGTTGGGGGCGTTTCGGAGCCTATTGAAAGGCTCAGTCCGGGCCTTCGCTTCAGAATGAGAGGCTAGAAACACTGTTGCACCCCCGGAGTTGCTTAAACGATGCTTAAACGATGCCATTGAGAGACACTGGACACGTCATTCTTCCTGGATACATGCATGGAGTACTAATTCCTCAGCATGCATACGTCCAGCCCCGAAGCAAGTATCTCTGCCAACACTTCTCACATGGGGCGGAGGTCATGTGGAGTAAAAAGATGGTGACCCCGCTTCATCCCCATCACTGACCGATTATTCCACACCGCCCAAAGAGCAAGGCATCTACTTCACTGCATATGGGACATGCGATGCTCACGGACATGATACTACTATTCAATAAATTTAATAGTGGATTAAATTAGCAATTATCGACCCACTTCACGCCCGCGAGCTCACCTGAGCAGCAAACCGTGGAAGCCAATTACTAACAGTCAGCCAATTACAAACCGTATATTTCCGCAAACCAGACCCATTTTCGGAGATCTCCACCGCACCGCCACAACTACTGAAGCGTCGACGCTTTTGCCAGGTAGCGGCCCGACTATCGCGAGAAAAGCCGACGGTGCCCCCACGTCAAAACTATCTCCACATGGATTAGGGTTGAGCGCATCCCACGCTCGCAAGATTATCGAGATATCTTTTTGGGCCCAACGCCGCCCTGTTGATCCCATTCAGGGTAGATCCTCTTTGTTGAGGTTCCTGCGTCTCAGCAGCAGCGCCTCCAATTCACCCGGCAATTTAACCGCAGCGGATTGGGGTTTTACGACCTGCCGTTTGCGGACAATTTTCGGAATCGGGTTTGTTTCACACAATCCTTGAATGTCGTTACGTGTCGCGCGCGTAAGGATTCTGTTTCGTTCCAAGTCTCTGGGGTTGCCTAGCGATAGTGCATCCGTAGGGCCACGGGCGTTAGTAGTAGGTGCATGGTGCTAATCGACCGGGATGTGGTGTGTAGTCAGCGGAGTTACAAGTCCTAATATCGTCGGTGAGGGCTCCGAAGTGGACGCATTGGCTATGGTTCTGGTCTCGCGGAGGCTTTTACACTACGACAACAAGTTCATCACGCAAGCAGATCGGTCCAATGAGTGCCGCCTGGCATTCCATCGTTTTCTTGAAGCAAGGTGTGTATGGTAGAAAGAGGCTCTTCACTCAACTAGTGATATTGCTATCTACATGAGGTAATCAAAGCGAACGAAAATGTAGTCATTCGAAGGTAAGCTCCATTTGGTAGGTCGTCCAAACAATCATTGCCTGAATTCATCTCCCTCGGGATCTCAGTTGAAAGTCCAGCTTCATCCCACCTTTCACTTATCTATCCCACTCTACATCAGAGCCTCTTCCGCAGGGAAGATGCTGCTTGTTTTCGATTATTTCAAGAGCGTCTCCAGCGCACCGAGGTCGCGATGCTCCAGCAAAGTTTTGAGCGAACATAGGATTGTAGAGTAAGTGTACGCCGCATTCCCTCCCCGGAATTGCTTCTACACCGTTGATTATCTCGAAACTCCTACCCGGTCTCCTGTTCCGGTGATCAAAGGCGTCCCAGAAACTCCTTTCAACTCTGAAACGCAGGGCTGAGTTAGCATCAATGTTGGTGTAAAAAAAATAACTACTATGGGTGCACGCTGCGTATGCAATGCGTATTTACTGCGTATGTATGGCGTATTCACTGCGTATGCACTGCGTCCTCTCCCCATATACCGAAAGTCTTTCTACGCGGTTAGTTCTATGAGAACTTGCAACTAAGCTGGTAGTCTCCTGAGTAGAAGCGCTTTGGCATTCCGAATCTTCAACTGTGCAGTGTAAGGAAACAGCAATACGTGTACGCAACGTCCTCTCATTTTCACGAAGTATCTGTGATATCTGGTTCTCGCAGTTCATTCTGTAAAGCGATTATGACCGAAATGGTGATATGGTAAGCTAGGGCACCTTCCAAAACCTCAAGGCCATCAAATAGATGTCGAATTTGGTCTTAGGTCCGTGTTCTTGTGGTAAAAATATAACCACAAAGGTGTACGCCGCGTATACCTCTATACCCTCCTTGTGTAACAATTTTATATCCACACAGTTGATTATGTAAATATTTGTAACTGGAAGAGCCTTTTCTTGGCAGGAGGACTTCCGCACCTTTTCCACATTCTGATACTGACGAACTGATTCTGCTCCTGCAGTCTGAAGAAAGAAGTCGCCACGCTGCGTGCACCCCGTGTCTGCGCTGCGTCTATCAAAATCTTGCTTACGCGGTTGATTCTGTAACAACTTGTAACCGGACGAAACCATCTTTCTGCGGTAGGGCTCCAGCACCTTATCCCAGGGCCGTCGTCTACGACCTGATATGAACTCCTGAATTGGACAGCAGGCTCGATCGTCTTGATATCAGGCCGCAGTGTGTTACTATTTCCTACTTCTTCACCTTGTTGAAGCACCCCCCGCGTCCGTTACCGAGGGCCAGCGAGCATGATATCTAGGCACAATAACGCGTAAGGTGCAATCGCCTACCCAAAAACATTCGAGATCATGCGCAATGATGTTACGTTGAAACCACGGTCCTATTCTCCATCTGCTGACAAAGGGTTGCACCTTTCCAACCTGAATCGCATCACTTTTGACAATGTCCTGAAACCCGACCTCCGGATTCAGAAGCCTGGAGGGTGCTCGGAAGGGGAAAGTCTCGGCGGTTGAGAAAGTGTTGAAGCTAGAATGTGTCGAGATGGCTGGATGTAGCGAGGGATGCAGCATGGTTACGCTACTTCCTCAACCGCCGAGACTTTCCCCTTCCGGGCCCCCTGCAGGCTTCTACTTCCTCAAACATCACACAATACATAAAATGACCTTCATCAAGGAAAAACCGGTTCATTCGTCCTAACCCCAATAGCTATCCTAAAATCCACCTCAATACCCATCTATCGAAAGAAGAACCAAATCCAACACCCCAATAACGTCGCCAAAACGAGCGAAGAGAAAAATTAGAGAGGCTGAAAATACATCGTCCGTCATACAATTTGATCCTGTCACCAGCTTTCCCAAATCCTTCCTCCAATAGATGCTGCGTGACATTCCATCCCAACTTTTCATGCTCCTCCACCTTTTAGGAACCACACGTCTAGCGTGCCATGTCCGTCTCCTCCTCTTAAAATTGTAGAGGTATGATTGTTGTGCCCCCTACAACGGAACCCCCGGCACCGCCAAGCCCAACGAATGCAAGATCGTCAAGCTCGCCGCCGCCTTAAGGTTCGTAACCGCGCCAGGGAGGGTAAACAAGTTATCCGCGAGGCTCTGGATCGTCGAGACCAGATTCGTCGGATCCGGGGACGCCGGCAAGCCCTTAACGACGCTCAAGTCCGCGGGCGAAATCGTCTGCGCGGCGCTCTGCAGCGCACTGAGCGACGTGAGGCCCGTCAGCCCGCCGAACTTGCTGGGGTTGAGCACGGGGAGCAGCGAGAGCACGGCAAACACGGGCGACGCGTCCTGCACGACGGGCAGCGAGAAGAGGAAGGGCGGCACGCCGCCGCCGAGCACGCTGGTGATGCCCGAGATGACGGGGCCGAGGCCGTTGCCGACGAGGTTGTTGGCGATGCCGCCGACGAGGAGGGGGAGTAGGCCGCCTCCCAGGCCGCCGAGTCCGCTCGTCGCGCCTCCAAGGCCGCCGAGTCCGCCAGTCACGCCTCCTAGGCCGCCGACGGCTCCGGTCACGCCTCCCAGGCCTCCAGTCAGGCCGCCGACGCCGGGAAGACTAGGTAGACTTGGTAGCTGTCTCTCGTAGAGTTTTTCCTCCAGGTGGGGGGCATCGCGTTTGACTAACCCCTTGATCGGAGCCACGGAGCCGAAAAGCGCGGCGGGGTCCTTCTTGAGTAGAGAGAGGAGGATGGCGATGATGGCGATGGAGACGGAGGAGAGTGGATCGATCGGGGGGAATTGGAGGGTTGGGATGCCGGGGACTGAGGGCAATCCGCCGCCGCCGACGATCGGGAGACCAGCCGTAGGAAGGGGAAGACCACCGACGACTGGCAATGAAGGGAGTCCACCGCCACCGACAATTGGAAGTCCAGATGTAGGGAGGGGAAGGCCACCGAGCCCACCGCCACCGACGATTGGGAGGCCAGCTGTGGGTAGGGGGAGACCACCGACTACTGGCAATGAAGGGAGCCCACCACCACCAACGATTGGAAGTCCAGCTGTGGGTAGGGGGAGTCCGCCGACGACGGGCAACGAAGGTAGGCCACCACCGCCAACAATTGGAAGGCCAGCTGTTGGAAGGGGAAGGCCACCGAGTCCACCGCCACCGACGATTGGAAGTCCAGCCGTCGGAAGGGGCAGTCCACCGACTACTGGCAACGAGGGAAGTCCACCGCCACCGACAATTGGGAGACCGGCCGTAGGAAGGGGAAGTCCACCGACGACTGGCAATGAAGGGAGTCCACCGCCGCCGACAATCGGCAATGAAGGAAGCCCACCGCCACCCACAATCGGGAGGCCGGAGACAGGAAGCGGAAGGCTACCAAGAACTCCAGTGGGCAGGGGAAGGCTACCAAGGGCACCGGTGGGGAGAGGCAGAGCACCAAGAGCCGATGTAGGGAGAGGAAGGCCACCCAAGAGCGGGAGATCCAGTGGCTCGGCTACCGGGGCAGCTTCTGGGGCAGCCTCACGCTTCGTAAGGCCAGGCTGGGGGGATCCTGAAGCGCCACGGTATATTAGCGACAAAATGCTATAGAGAACCGTAGCACCGAGACTGAAAACAGAGCTGAGCACGCCAGCTGGGTTAGGAAGATTGGGAATGCCTGGAATAGAGGGGAGTCCAGGGAGGGAGGGTACGCCGGGTAAACCGGGAACTCCAGTGGGGATAGGGAGGCCGGCCGTTAGACCACCAATTGCGCCAATGCCACCACCAATGCCCAGATTAAGCCCAGATCCCTGAGGCAAAGGAACAAGAGTCGTTGGAACGGGTAAGCCCGGGAGACCAAGACTGGGGATACCGGTAATGGGTAAGCCTGGGATGGGCAGGCCCGGAAGGACTGGAAGGCCAGGAGTTGGTAAGCCTGGAAGTGGTAAGCCTGGAGGACTGTTTGGGAGACCAGGGATGCTGGGAACGCCAGTGAGATTTGTCGGGGCGGCAGGCAACGAGGGAAGTACTGGAATGGGCAATGGAGGCAGAGATGGGAGGGCTGGTATAGCAAAAGGCGGAATTGGAAGATCGGGCACACCTATTGGCGGAAGTGGAAGTCCCGTAACGGGGAGGTGGACGCTTGGAACAGGAAGAGGAATCCCAATAGGAAGGCCAGGAAGCGAAGGAGCTCCAGATGGAAGTCCAGGCACCGAAGGAGCCCCAGGGATAGGGAGTCCAGTAGGTAGTCCGGGTAGCGGTAGTGGGGGAATCGCAACGGGTAACGAAGGAAGCCCGGGAAGAGGAAGACCGGGGAGTGTGGGGACTGGAACGCTAGGTAGGCCAACAGGGATGCTTGGAATTGCAACAGGTAGGCTTGGAACTGCAATGGGCAGACCGGGAATTGCAATGGGCACACTGGGGATGGGAAGACTCGGCACCGATGGAATCGCCACAGGAAGAGAGGGGATTGCGATAGGTAGTGCAGGCAGCCCTGGGACCGGAAGGGTGGGAATAGGAAGTACAGGGAGCGATGGAATAGGAAGCGCAGGGAGCGAGGGAATCGGAAGCACAGGGAGTGAGGGAATCGCAACGGGAATTGACGGGACAGCAACGGGTAGCGAGGGGAGTGCAACTGGAACGCTAGGAAGAGCGGGGAGTGCGGGAACGGGAAGTACAGGGAGCGAGGGAATAGGAAGCGCGGGGAGCGAGGGAATGGCAACGGGAATTGACGGGATAGCAACAGGCAGCGAGGGGAGTGCAACTGGAAGGCTAGGAAGAGCGGGAAGAGCGGGAACAGGAAGCGCAGGCAGCGAGGGAATCGCAACAGGCAATGAGGGAATCGCTACAGGCAGTGAAGGAATTGCAACGGGTAATGAAGGTAGCACTGGTATAGCAACTGGAAGGCTGGGAAGAGTGGGCACAGGAAGTCCAGGGATTGGGAGTCCAGGAAGAACAGGGACGCTGGGAGCAGAGGGAACCGTAGGAGGGGTGGGAACAGGAAGTCCAGGGAGAACGGGGATGGTTGGGACTCCGATTACAATGCCACCTTGACGGAGTGTGAACACAAGGCGGGCCGGATGGAAGCGTAGAGCTGTGTAGTGTAAGAGCAGAAAAAAAGAACTAACCTCCACCAGATGCTTGAACATTGGCAAGCGAAATCGCACCGGACTGCGCAGTGCTGAAAGGCAATCCTGGGATTGCAACAGGAACTCCCGGGACAGGAAGGGCGGGCAATGCGGGCAGCACTGCCGGCATTGCCAAAGCATCCATGGCGTTCAGCATCGCGAGGATGAGAACAGCCATTTTAGCGTCCATCATGGTAGCGACGGAAACTAATTGAAAGAACGAATGACGATGAGTAAAAGTATCTCGATATATCATATAACGAGGGTAAAAGAGCCGCGACGCCTCGTATTAGAACCGGCGAATTTGCGACAATAAGTACTATAGCCAAGGTGCACAACGATGCACCTGGAACCCAAGAGAGATAGAGGTGTGCATTCTTCGTCGATGCGTGAGGAATCCGTGGTATACCTGTTCTGCCTATAGCATTCCATCTGAAATACAACTGTAAACCCCAAAAGCAGGGTACTGTAGGGCCCCTTGCCTTGATGGTCACCTATCTTCAATCTCCAAGGAATGCGACTTGGGAGCGGATATAGAGATGAAACTCGTGACGTCTTTCGAAGCTTATATGGCGCACTCAATCTTTTGCTAGGTGCACGCGTCCTGTGTCGAAGACAAGCCTTTCGCGATAGTCAGTAAAGCGTTTCAACATTGGAGATATACAAGGGTTTTACCACAGTAGCACGTGCAGCTTGGCCATTTTAGTCTTCGTCTTTGACCTACAGGGCTGATGTAGCCCTGATGCAGCCCTAATGAATACCCCAGGCGTTCTGTAAAGCGTCTGTGTGGAGGTTCAGCGCCGCCGAGGCACGTGCAGCGTACCTGTGAACTTGCGTCTAGTTGGAACCTCGAGAGCTTCGAAAAGCTCATTTACGTCCGGGAGCCAAGGACTGAGTGAGCCCATAGACTGCCTGACACGGTCTCGAGCGGGGTTGCTACAGGAAACTGGGTTTGCTCCAGTCCTTTTTGAGGATTCGATTAGCCAACCTGGATTGCGTGTCGAACGGAATGCGCATCCCATGCTACCACTCTGCAGGACCTAAGTATGGGCTTGGTATGCACCAAAGCATCACTCGGGCAAGATGGTCGAGTATTTTCCGAGCCAATTGAACTACGCAGCGGCTCCTCCCCTGGGCGCAAATCCAAAACCCCCTCGCCCACTCGAGCTCGGTCCACGAGGCTCACGGATTGGCTGTAGTTCATTTGGCGTGGCCGGCCGGCTGCCGGGCCCACTATCTGCACCCTCTTTCCGCTGGATGTACACGGAATTCGGCTTGATCGAGTAGGTAGGATCGTAAAGCTGCCTCTTCTGATTGTTCCCAGCTCGGGCAGGTGACTGATCATTGCTGGACGATGGCTGGCTGTCACGCCCGCCTCTTCCCTTGCCCTTACCTCTCGACTGCCGACTAGGAGATGCGCGGCCTTGAGATTCCTCGACTGCGGTGGCTGAGGACCCGAACAATTTCTCGCGCACCTCGTTATACTTGCGCTGCTTCTCCTCACGTTCGCGCTGAGTGCGGACGCGCTGTTCGGCTACAGACTCGGCCCTCCTCTTTCTTGCTTCCTCTTCGCTGTCTTCGTCGTCGTCGAGGTTCAGTCCAGCGATTCCCGAGGTCGCGTCGTTGCGTGAAAGCACTTTTGGCGGCGGCTTGCGACTAAGGACAGTGACGCTCGGCTTGAAGGTAGACTTGAGGGGGACATTGCTCTTTGCTTCTAGGAATAGGAGACTGTCGGTCTTTTCACTATATTCATGCCGTCAGCCCAGAGCTTGAACAATCCATGTGAAACGTACGCCGAGTCCCATAGCTGCTTATTCAACTCTTGATGCTTTGCTTTACGCTCAGATTTTGTTACTTTAACCTCCGCAGGCGGGTTCTCAGGTTGAGGTAGAGTGTCCTGCTTCTAGCAAGCTGTCAGCCCTTTCCTGTACGAAGTATGTAGACACTTCTTCAGCGCTCACATCGGCAAGAGACTCCCAGTCGTCATCCCAGGCGTCGGGCAGAGCAACTTTCTTGCTCATTGTGAAGTCTAGAGTGATATATATCCTGAAGTGCTGGTCTATTGTGTTCAGTGGTGTTAGTGCGGTAGTAGATGTGGCCTCGAGTGTGGGCTGGATAGAGTTGAAGTCCCTCATCGGCGTGCAGGGGCCTGAGGGCCGAGCCGCATTCATTCAGCCCTACGCAACAACCACTCTTCCTCTTACTGCTGCCTCACCGAACCCCACTACCCCATACTTCTGCACTGTTCTGTACCGTGGAACTACCTTCAAGGATCTCTAAATACACCAGTTACATCCTCTACAGCCACCATGTCAGGTATACAGCTTCACCCCACCACCCCACGTCAATAACACAACTCACCCCTCCCAGCAGACGCAGACGGCGACTCCCAGATGCACAGTTCCCCCGAACTCGACATCGACGATGACGAGATGTTCCCCGACGAAGCAGACGGCCCCAGCACGCCCACACGGCCCGCCACCGGATTCCAGCTCCCAGCCTCCGAGCTTTCCCCACCGAACTCCCAGGGCCCATCGAACCTAGGCGGCCGGGAGGACCTGCTCTCTACATTCAATCATAGCCCCTCAACTCTGAACGAGAACGGGAAGCGGGTGCTGAACGCGACTCCAGCTTCCGGAATGCCCAAGTTTGCGTCGTCGGGGTCGGGGGAGCACCAGCACAAGTCCTCGGGCTATACGTGGGATAAGGCTGAGGATGAGCCAGGCTATGCGTGGTTGAGCAAGAGGGCGCTGGAGGAGTATTATCGTGCTTCGGAGCAGATAGTGGACAAGAATGCGATGATTAGGAGTGCGTTGCCTTGATCACCGTCTGATGGAGTCGAATGCTGACCGGCCACAGACAAGTACGGCGATCCGCTCGATACGAAGAACTCAGCGAGAAAGGGAGGGTCATAGTCTATTCCTATTTATGCTCGGACTTGGTTTGTTAAAGGCGTTTAGGCGGCATTGGGGGACTGAGCCACCATCCAAGGCATCATACGGTTCTACGATCTAGTCTCGTATGGCATATGCGGAGTGCTTTCTTATCATATTGCGAGCGTGGATATGGATTGTAGGCGCACGATCCTAGCAGGCAGTTTAGAGAATGATAGTCTAGCTCAAGCGCTGATATGGCTATGCTCCTGTCTGCACTCGCTAGCTTCCAAAATCACCAAAACTCGAACCATGATTGCACTGCGCTTTTGACTTTAGACGAGTTTAGACTACCTCAAAATCGAACTGTTACGCTCCATACCAGATATTCAACTACAACGCCATCCTATGCACCACCATTCCCGAAACGCCGTTCCTTAAGCAATTCCCAAGAGGGCAGAGTTCAATCACTCTCGTCACTGTCAGAGCCCTCATTGCCCATGTCGTCGTCGCGTATCTCGAGCGGATCTTCCGTGAGCTGCGTCTCTCCACCATTCTCCTCCCCTTCCTCGTCGTCTTCGACATCGTCGTCCTCATGCTCTTCGTCCTGTTGATCCTCCTCTGCTTGTTCACCCATATTTCCGTCGGTATCATCGCCCTCGCTCCCGGTCGCCCCTAAGCTTGATCGCCTCGCTTTCTTCGCTGCGGGGGGTGAATCGTCGTCCGCGCGGTGGCCGTTCCCATTTGTGCTAATAATAGAAGGCTCCTCGGTTTGGTCTACGCCATCCGGGTTCGATGCTTTTGCCGCTTTATTGGCATCACGGATTTTCTTGCGGTACGTGTTGCGCTTGTCGCATTGGATCGCGTTGTATTCTATGCCGATGTGAGTATTCCAACCTTGACACTAGTTTAGAATGAGAGGTCTCACTCTGTAGCTCGGCTTCAAGCCGGGGAAGGAAGGCCTCGAACTCCAGCTCTTTTACGGCGTCGAGCACGTCTTTGGGGTTTATCGTCTTCTTGCCTCCGCGCATTGTGTTTTCCCAGGACCTGCGCCTATCAGTATCGCTCTGAAATAAGGGCGAATGTATTCCAGGCATAGATTCGGTTGGATTGGGGATCGTACGTGTTCGTGAGATAGTTGACGAAGACGGTTGCGCCTTTCGACATAGCGAGCAGCGCATCCTTCTGTATCTGTGTGTTCGGCGGCAGGACTCCTTTCGCAAGCCTTTGGACCATCGTTCGGGGTAGGCTGAGGTCCTGGAAGGTGTTAGGCTAATGTAATCTGCCATTACTGAGGCGTGCATACCTCAACGCTCAGTCCGTCCTTTGGCGGTGGCGGTGGACCTGCATCCTCCGGGTTAGACACCATGGATGCATTACTTTTCCGGGCCGGCATAGCGAGCGAGGTGGCTAGCAGCTACGTTGAGTAGGAGGAGTGATAGAGGAAGCTGTCGTAGAGGTGGTGAATGCTCTGTGCGAAAGTGGGACCGGGGTGGTGGAACGCGTCGAGGAGCGCGTAAAGTGTTCTGGCACTAGCGGTTTTCTGGGTCTCGATGTCGCCCAAGGAAGATTGGACTAAAAGTTGTTATAGAACAACTCCTCACCGGTCTGTATTCACTTGTCTGCCGCTGCTTGAGGCTCCTCAATCGATTTCAAGGCGTGTTGAACTTCGTTGATCGGAGCAATCACTATTTTAAGCTTGCCAGGCCACTTTAGGCAGTGGATGATGGATGTACACAATTGGCTGTACTGTTCGTCTCTACATTTCTATAAACAAGTTGAAGCACCACAAGCAATGGCGGCATAGTGTCCTTGGATTAATGGCGTGCGCGGTATCTCTATATTGAGGTTTGGCTGGAATAGCTGTTGGTGAAGCGAAGAGCTCATGTGACTCGCTATCAACCACTGAGTTTCCTAGACGATCTATTTAGATTAAACTAAACCATGTCGTGCCCTGTGTGCTTTTTCCTGAAGGGACCCATTCCCCTTGGCCCGAGACTGCAAAGTTTTCATCAATGTATAAAATACTGCTTAGCGCCTTCGCGATCTTGGGCATTGACCTTTCTTCCAGCATCTGCACCCTTCAAGATTTCATCCAACTTCACCTAAATATTTGGCTACTTCAGCGATGCTTACGCGCCCCTAGAACGGCGATCTGCTTCCTCATTATGAGGCTTATGTTTCACGATCGACAATGCAAGGTCACACGGAAGAATGCTGCTGTCGTGATCCAGCTGTGGAGCATGCGCATGAAAAGTCAGCGGCCGATCCTTAGACAACGCAGATGTCCATTGTGCCATCATCACTCCAGGAAGGATCATGTCAGTGGATGGTGGTAGGGTGTGCCCATTCGGTTGCTGCTCTCTAGGACACGTAGGACAGAAACGGCCTAGATCCCTGAGTCTCTTCGGAGACGCCCGAGGAGTCTGGACTTTCTTCTATGGCATGAAACGGTAATCCTACGGCGAATTGTGGCAACCGACCCCCAAATCTTGCCAAGCCGGTATGCTGCTTTTGAGCTGATACCTGTTGAGGTCCAGATCCGGCTTCTTGCGATGCTATCTCTACGCCTCATGCTTCAACAATAGGACCAGATTCGCGTACAGATGATCGTAAGCTTACATTATTGCATCATGGAGGCCTGATCTAAAGCAAGCCTCTGTATTCTAGTTGAACTTTAGTAGAAGCCAGCCAGGGCCAGCCCAGCAGGATGGCGCTCACCGATGGTTTTCTCACAGGCGCAGGGAACACGAAGCCACTAGAAAAAGCATGGTGTAACAGCATGTAACAAGAAGACAAAGAGTAGGCGTATCGCTGCCTATCAACTAATATCTCTGTGGATCACTAGAAAAGCAGCGGTTCTTTGTTAGCAGCCCGGCGATCGCTTCTTAGGTATGATAAAGCCATTGAGACCCACTCTTCCTACACCCCAACGGATATGCCTCTGGTTGGCTATATGTTTCAATCAAGTCTGTTACTTGAAAGTATAAGACTTCTATATACCTGCAAACCTAAACTTTACCTTTTGTCATACTCTGGCGGATTACTTATTCCTTTCCCACCCCTCGCCGTTTGATTTTGTCGAGCTGAATCTCGCGGTACTTAGGTGGGAAGGTTACCCGCGGTAAACGTTTGCCATCCCGTCGGGACTGATAACGTACCGTTTTCACCCTTAGCACCTGCAGAAGGCATTCTAGAAGCCCATGCTATTCATTTAACGTTATTTCTGTCCCTGCGTCTCATACTTTGCTTCCCTGCCTTCCGAATTTCAGGAAACCAACCACAGAAAAACATGGTTCACCCCCGCGAACTTGACATTGTGGTCTACGGAGATCACCGTCGCGTGTACCGCCCAGGGGACAAAGTGGAGGGCGTGGTCTTCTTCTTTCCGACTACTCAACAACACATCAAATCCCTTGCACTCGATTTCTCTGGAAGATGTATCACAAAAACCACGAGGCCTCAGTACGTGAGGCCGAGCGACGGAAGACCGCCAATCCTTGAGGGGCTAAAAAGGCTCGAAGCGGAGGCTACACTGTTCAGATTTGAACAGAATCTTTTGGTCGATAGCACCATCACTGCCAAGAAGCACTCGTGGCCCTTTGAGTTCACATTTCCTTCGCACACGCGAGATCGATATCCAAAATGGGCCGACAGCTCCAAGTTCCCAAAAGACGTTCATCAACTTCCTCCATCTTACCATGTCTACATGGACGAACCTGGAAGAGAGGCGACTATCACGTACGCGGTGACTGCGAATGTTTCGTATGGCCGCCGGCAACATAAATCAGATAAGGCTACACTACACGAGTTGAAATTTTTCAACGATTCTAATCTTAGGTGAGTTTGTGTTCTCCCCTTGTCTTCTCAGTCGTCGTTCGACACTTTCGCGTCATGTGTCGTGAGGCGTTGCCGCACCACCAAAAATCTGGGTTTAGGCGCTTATTTCTCTTTCATTGAAGTTTTAAAATCAATACTACCGTATCCTGTCGCAAGAGTGAAACGACAGGCTGCTGTTCTCTGATCCAGCGAAAGTGAGTCGACTGACACGCATATTTGCAGATCGCACTTCATCGCTCCAACGCCCATGCCACATGTCCTCAAAGAACAAAGATGGACCTCACCAGCTCTCCGTCCGGCAAAGCACACTCTTAAGCAAAAGCTTGAACACGTTGTTACTCAGAACCCGAATCTTCGTACCCCTTCCATTAGCATTGTTCCAACGATATACTGCCCGCCATCAATATCTCCGCGGCAAGACATCCCTTTAAAAGTTTCGCTCCAGGTACGACTGTTCCAAATTTGGTCTTTTCAATCCGTCCGGCTCCGTAAGTTGTACGCTAACGCGCAGCTCCACAGCACATTCGCCGGCGCCCAGCA
Organism: Lophium mytilinum; assembly: GCA_010093605.1. Taxonomy (NCBI): domain Eukaryota; kingdom Fungi; phylum Ascomycota; class Dothideomycetes; order Mytilinidiales; family Mytilinidiaceae; genus Lophium; species Lophium mytilinum. Next base: position 777,258 of record MU004188.1, on the reverse strand, counting down.
GTAGACCCCGAGCACATTGATTGCATCTTTCAGAGTCTCAATGTTTCGATAACAACATATAATCGCACAGTCTGCGAAGGTGGCATCCAAGATGTCACGGAGCAGCGCCGGAACTGCGTCACTCGCCGTGATATAAACACATCGATTCCCCTGGATGACTCGCCCTTCAGCATTGTCTCAAACCTCCGACTTGACGATAACGCTCAATGCATTGCTTCCTTTGCCACATTCACTGCCTCTCGCTCATACAGACTCGTTATTGAGATGGCAGTGAAGTGTGGTCCCAGGACTTTTATTATCAATTCCAGCACTCCACTAGAAATCCTTCCGAGTCCTTCTCTTAGTCGACCAGCAGCCGTTGCCCAGCCACGAGAAAGCTTTGAGCAGCTCCCAGCTTATGAACCGAGACCTGCTTTGCCGAGCTATACCGAGAGCACAGGGAGCGTGGCTACGCTTGGAAGTTTAGCATCGAGCGACGACGATTCAGGATCTGAGGAGGAAGACAGTCTTGACGATGGAGTTTCGACACCACTCTCGCCGCCCATTACGCCAGATGTAGATGAGAACGATAGAGGAGAATGGATTCGGGAAGATAAGACGGCCGCTGTTTGAGGCACAGCCCTTGACCATCAGGTCCAACCTTTGGAGTCAGCAAAGCGAAACAATAAGTCAAGTGAAGCTATTGCATAGGAGAAACACCCCCGATGTTCCTTTAGAATCTCAGTTTTCAACTATTTTATGTTCTCTCCTCCTAAACAAGTACCACCAAGAATCTGAATTGTCCTTTTTAACTCAATTTACGGAGATATATTGAGCCACTTCAGACGGTGGCGGCCAAGTCTACCCAGCTGGGAGTTTATGAGGCGACGCTTTGCATAGTCTCGTCATAGACATGGGTTTGTGCCAGGAGTGATAGATTTCATCTTCAATCGCTGTCTGTACACCCGTCTGCCACTGACCGAGGTTGCCTGGCGAGCTGACCAATTCCCTGGAAGGACAAGTTTAACGTTGCTGAAAGCTTGCCGAGCCACCTCAGACGGTGGTAAGCACGTGTGAACAGCTCCGTGACAACGCGGTGGCCTGACTGAACTAGGAAAGGTGTGACGTCTACTTCACGGGTCACATGGCTTGGCGTCTATCTTTTAGGTCCACTTCACTTCCTCTCCTTCTGTTCTAACCTCTCCACCTCCACCTCTCCACCACCACCACCTCTCTCCCTCTCCAACAGCAAACATGGATCACCACCCCCTTGTGGCTGGATCCCCCACTGCGGAGCTATTTGATGCCATTTCGGCGTTCGAATTAGCGTCTCAAATGCCCTCGGACGGTAGTGAACATGGCCTCAGGCACGAGCATAAGGAGGACGAACCGAAGCCCAAGACCATGAAGGACCTTCTCCCATCAGTCTTGGCCGCGTACGAAAAGCTGGAGTTCCAGTCGTACGCCTTTCCAACGACTGCTGACAACTATGTGGACACGACCAAGATGAAAGCGGCTCTTCTAAGGGGAAAGATCTTGTACGCCATCGCCATCGCCGGCAGTGGAAAGGAGGGCTACTACAACACGATGGCAGTTCGAGCAATTATGGGTAATCTCAAGCCAGCAGAAGTGAAGGCCGAGCTCCAGGAATTCAGCAAGCTTCTTCGGAGTCACGTAGTCATCGATGGCAAAGCCGTAGTGGATGCGATTGAGAGCATTAAGGGTATTCTGGAGTTTCTGCACACCAACGAAGGTGCTAAGGCCTCTACCGACAACCATACCTCCAGCACCCCCGCTAACGAAGGCTCCTATCACCAGCAGGGCGAAACCGAATACGATTTCCTCATCGACCTCGACGACATTCACCCCCGCTCTCAGTCACGTCGCATCTCTTCGACCTTCGAGCGCCAACTTGACTCCGGAATCTCCCCACAGGTCTCAACCTATGCCGACATCTGTGCGCCGGATGCAGTTGAAAGGATCATCAAGGTTGGCGAGATCGTTCGGCCGCTCCATAACCTCGCTCTGAGATTCGGCGCCGTCAAGCCTGGTGATCGGGTCGATATCCAACTATCGATGATCCTCTCTTGCGCCGCTCGATTACATCAATTCCACAATGCTGCGGCACGCGCATCGGCAAGTCAGTCTAACTGAACGTAGTTCAAGCGGGTACATCTCGGGGTCTTTTGGGAGTTTTTGGGATAGGAAGAGGGCCTTCTGGTTATGGGTCTCATACTATGGTTGAATACAGATATTTTCAACCGTCCCGCTTGCTGAAATACTTCTATGTGATTTACACTTGGACGCCACCGTCTGAAGGCCTCCGGCATATTAACAACGGGTCAAATCGGAGGCGAGGACTTCCTTTTGACTGATCAGTAAACTCGCCCAGCCACCTCAGACGCTGTCAACGACTGGTACATGTAAGGGACTTGTTCATAACAGCTACAGCCTTGATCAGCCACGCGTACTAATATTACCGTCAGTATACAAGAATACGCCACCGTCTGAAGTCCTTCGACCCATTCAATCCAGAGGTGAGTATTTCATTTTGATTGATTAGGAGACTTGCTGAGCCACCTAACGCTGTCAAATACTAGTAGACACAAGGGACTTGCTTTTATCAACAAGAGCACTAACATACAGGACCAGCCGTGCGTACTAACTTTACTATCAGCATACACTTAGACGCCACCGTCTGAAGTCCTTCGGCCTATTATCAAGAACTCAATCCAGAGGTGAGTGCTCCCTTTTGATTGATCAGAAAACTCGCTGAGCCGCCTCAAACGGTGTTAACGACTGGTGCATAGCAAGACTTGCAAAGATCAAGTGATTGCTCTTATGTTTGCTCATACGTTTGAGCTCCAATGCACAGGACCAGCAGCGCGTACCAACATTACAACCTTCTTTCTACATATCAAGTTCATTCCTCTTTCCTTCTCTCCAACTCTTCCGACACCATGTCTACACCACCAACCCCATCTTCTCCGCCCCTAGAAGCGGCACCACCATCACCAAACCAACAAACCCCCTTCCTAAAGCTCCCCCGCGAGCTCCGCGACCGAATCTACAGCTACGCGCTTGTCTGGCCCAACATCCACATCAGGACGCAGCTATGCCCTGCACCTAGCAGCACACGAGTAAACCCGGTCCAATTCGCCCACGTCCGCTTCCGTGCCACATTCCCCATAGAATGTGCCCCGGAGCCCACAAACAACGAAGACGCCCTCGGCCTCCTAGACCCCTGGTGCGAAATCAACACCTGCTCGCGCGCAACCTACTCGCCCGACCCGTCGGGGTCCACAGACTCCCGGATGAACGAGAGCTGCGACGATGAGGTGGATATCGGGCTACTTTCCGTCTCGAGACAGTTCCGAGTTGAAGCGGCTGAGGTCTTCTACAGGCGCAACACATTTTACTTCCATGATTACTACACCGGCTGGCCGGCTTCTGCCTGCCTAGCGTTCTTGCGAGACCGACCGGGATGGATGGGTCATATTCGAGCATTAAGTTTGAGTGCGGGCCGGTTGGATTGTGGATGCCATGAGCCCACGCACGGCGACTGGGCGGAGCTTTGGGCGAAGGTGCGAGACGAAATGCAGCTGGATTACCTGGAACTTGATGTACGGGGGCTGTTTGGGGATGCTTGGGATGAGGGCTGGGTACTAGGGAGGCTGGGGATAGCTGTTGATGGAACGCGGTGGAGACCGCCTCCCAAGTGGATCGAGACGGTCTTAGATTCGGGAGTTCAGGTCAAGAGGCTGAAGTTGACATTTAAAGTCGGTCGGTCGATATCGGGTGTGAGCTTTGACGACAGAATTAAGGGGAGACATTGTGTGCCGAGTGCGATGGAGAAGCTCTTGATAGCGCTGAGGAAAAGGTTGCTAAGGAATGGGGAGAGGCTTGTAGGGAATCGTGGGTTGAGGCGGAAGAGTCATGTTGCGGGACAAAGATGGTGTCACAAGTTTTGGAGCTTTGATGATGAGAAGGGGGTGAGCTGGTTACCCCGGGAGGATGGAGAGGGTTAGATGTATGTTTCGGAGGATGGTAAACATGAGTTAAAGTTATGGTAGAGTCTTGGAAAGAGATGTTGGGGATGAGGGTGCGGAAATCCTGAAGCTGGATGATCTGGTAGTTGAGGACTTGGGAATCGGCACGGAGAAGTCAGATTAAGACGACTGTGATAGAGGTGGCCGTAATTGAGGAACGAACGTGGATGTGTCGTAGTAGAGAAGGCCATGGTAGGTAGAGACAGGTCGTGAGAGTAAAGCCTCATGTCTATATCTTTACTATCGATTGATCTCACTGCTAGATCAGTGCACTTATCATAAGATATAGAATCGAAGCTATTCCTTTTGCTCAACCACGGGGTCACCGGCCCAAGTTAGACTAGCGTGCCGGTAGCGTCTCCGACAACTTTATCTATACGACAGGTATCTCTTCTCCACCTCTCTTCTTCACTCCATCCTCCACTCACCAAAATTTCAAGCACAGTCATTGACCTGGCCGGGTGACTCCATCTTCCAGAGGTCGAGGCAAGCGCTGACACTGTCATACACCTACACTTCACGCTCGGCTTCCGTTGGATTCGACCCTCGAACAACACGACAACCCCGACTCGTACAGTCATCCCGCTATGGTCTTCACTTGATCCGGCCTGCTTCATGTTGCGATCACTACAGGATAAGATGTCCTCTCTACCTAATTCGGCCTTCATATTTCGTTGTGAAGCCCCGTCGAAGAAAGAAGCCTCTCCGCCTATGGCAGCGTTATCTTCCGATCAACCGTTTCGCTTTCTCGACTTGCCTCGCGAGCTCCGTGATCGCATCTACGGCTATGCCCTCATATACGATCAGATACATATCGTGGCCCGCTTGTGCCATGTGTCTACAGTTCCGATGAGTAAGCACCAAAAGATGTGGCGGCTTCTTTGCGCAGAAGTTCGGTCTCGCAACACGTTTGGTGTGCAGATCTCAGCAAAAGAAGCGACGAAGCGACAGGAACGGATAGAGAAGGGAAAGCCTCCCGTTCCTGCACGCCCATGCTGCAGAATGGGTGTGCACCAACTCGCGACGTATGGCCAAGATGCTTTGATGATGCCCTGCGAGAAGAAGTGTGACAGCAAGGTGGATATAGAGGAGTTTGAGGGGCAGCATAGTATCTGGAGCGAGTTCGAGCACAGTATCTGGGACGTGCATGAGCCGCCTGAGCCGGATTGCTGCGAGAAGTGCGATCAGTGCAGAGACAAATCCTTCGACGGGCCTTGTCAAGAATGCAAACCTGGAGTCCAGCTCAGCTTGCTCTCCGTCTCAAAGCAGGTATATCGCGAAGCGGCCGAGGTCTTCTATAAGTACAACACGTTCTGCTTCTACGACCATCTCACTGGCTGGCCTGCTTCGGTTTGTTTGGCGTTTTTGCACGATCGTCCGACTGGGGCATTGGAGAGCATTCGGAAAATCGGCCTATTCGTCGAATTGAGCCCTTGCTCCTGCCATGTCCCTGTGGATGAGGACTGGGCACGACTCTTGGGGATGATCTCGACGTTACAGCTGAGCGATCTAGAACTCGGAGCCGTAGCATACTGTGCGGAACTCGACGACATTGAAGAAGCCATTACTTCTCCTTGGATCTTGGAGACACCTATGCCCTGGTACTGGAGCTCAGAAGATGGGGTTTGGATTCCTTCTCCTCACTGGATTTCCGAGGTTCTGCGATCGGGCATCAAAGTTGAAAGATTGGCATTACACATGGAAGTGAGACGACCGGGCTGGATGAAGTATCACGAAGAGGATCAAGGGATGCCGATTGACAGGTTGCAACAGCACTTGAAGCTGCAAACGATGGAGATGAGAAAAACCCTGCTGAAAAAAGGAGAGCTGTTGGGGCAACGGGGGCTGAGAGTCATCGATGTATTACCCCATAAAGAGATCGGATGGATCGTGGCGTATGACTGCCATAATGACGAGCACGGAAATAGCCTCAGGACTCCAGACTACCTCTCCGACTATCCGATGCGCTGGTCAGGGCCTGTGAGCGCAGAAGAAGGCCTTGAAGATGTCAGCCTATCCCCAACGGGCGGATGGGACGGTTCAGAGGGATATGGGCCGTACTCAGATGAATTGGAAGAAGATACTCTGGATGCGGTCTTGCTAACGACGAGCTTGGAGTTCGACATGCTGTGGGCTGAGCACGAGGCCGCAAACGAGAACACCTCTAACGCTTACTGGCCGGGCTGGAATACGGGCGTAGGCCGCTGGGTGGGCATGAACGGCGGGCTTGACGACTGGAACTGAACTAGGCATCAGTCGAAGCTGCCTAGACGACTGAAACGAACTTGCTTATGCTACTTACCACGGCATGAGGATATCCTCCAATATACTTCCCAAAATCCCGTAACCGATGTGGACTTGCTGTTTGGGGCGAGCTAGAGTCCTTTCAGACCGCGCTGAACCACAGCTAAGTGCAAATTCTCCGTCATCACAGGTCCAGACGTTTTTTTGAAAGGAACGAACGGGTATATTTCCCCCTCTCTACAGTCCACCCACCCCTCTCGAATCCCAAGACGGAAAAAAAAGACTGAAAGAGTAAGAGAAAGATACACCAAATCCCAATACTCCATCAAATAAACACGGTTGAACCATCCAACCATACCAAGACCCCTTCATTACACCCCAAAAGTACTCCTTCATATCATGAACAGAATATGTAACATCTAAAAATCCCTTGCGCCGGTGACTCATCCTTTCGTTATACCAGCGCCGCAAAGCTGAAGCGTGCTGAATGATGTTCGTCTCGACGATCCAACCCCCATCTCCCTCAAGCAAAGCTGAAACGCCAAGCCCTCCACCATCCCCCCAACCCCTGTCCATCATCCGATCCCCATCCTCCACGTCACGCTTCAACCTCATCATCGTTTCGACTTCTCCAATCTCCGCAATCTTCCAGCCTCTCTGACCACTCTTGGCTGCGCGCCGCGCACAACCCTAACATCATCCACGTGACTCCTCTAAACCCTCCCGTCCAACACCTCGAAAATCCCTCCCATCCCCCTCGCCTCCCCGCTCGGCCGTGGCTCCAGCATCCCCAACTCAACGCCAAAGCTGCGCCGCTCCTCCTCCATCTCGAGATCCAGGCTGCTAGGCTTGCGGCGCAGGAGCAGCAGCGCGCGCAGCGACGACGTGGTCGAGGAAGCGGCGCTGAAGTGCGAGTCTGGCGACGAGGTGCGCGTGAGCGGCGAAGTAGTACGTGTGGACGAGGCGGTGCTGCTGGAGGCAGAGCGGGGGCCGCGGGGTGGGGAGAAGGCGGTGCGTAGGCGGCGCAGCGAGGGGGTGCGGAGGGGTTGGAAGCGGGTATGGGTGCGCATTGTAGCGGTGTATTATCGTTTAGGATAGTTGGAAGTAGAGGTTGGTGGTGGTAGACGGTGCTACTTCTTGCTTTGCTTTCTTAGGGATGGGATGGACGACAGATATATATCGCGGTCGATGGCGTAGTTTCAGCGATCGGAGCAGCGGTAGCTGGTGGCTGTTGTTTGGTGTCCCGGCCCGGGCGTCGGAGAAGAGGTAGCTGTAGCGAGGGGAAGCGCGACGCAGGTCCTGCTGGCCGCGGTGTGGTGTGGTGTGGTGTTGAAGAATGTGGGCAGCGAGCGTGGTGGCTGGCCGTGTGGAACGTCGATCCAATATTGATGATCAACCCAGCAACGACGTGCGGAACGGGGAGCGGGACTTCTCAGAAGTCGCAAAAGAGTGGAGAAGAGCAAACGAAGAGAGGGAAGGAAGGGAGTAGCAGAGAGCGAGAGTCAAGTAGTAATGGGTAAGGTATCAGACGCAGGAATTAAAGTACCACTCAGCCACGCTATCCTCAAGAATGAAGGGATGAAATTCAGCACAGCTGGCAAATATCAATCTCTCAATCAACTCGCAACCAAGGAGTGGAGAGAGGGGCCGCCAACGAACGAGCGACTCAGCCGGGCTTATATTGAAAATACCTCTCCCACATCCACAGCACCCCTAACCACGTCGATACGGGTCTCCTGTCTGTTCTCCCTGGGCTGGGCGTGTCACCACGCCGCAGCCGTCAAAGCGAGGGAAAAAGGTGCGGTGGGGCCCATGGACCGGTTGCAGGACACGACACGCTTGGCCCGCCTTCTGACGTGCGGCCTGTGTCGTGTGCGCGGCGAGCAATTGGAAGCACCACCGCCGCCGTCCGAGCAATCCCAGCAGCCTTGAGACGCCCGCGCCGCCCGCGTTCCAGCGCCCGTTTCACCATGCACCAGGCGGAAGAGAGCCCCGACACACAGCACACGCGCGAGCCAGCCAACAGCCGACAGCAATGTATTGACGGAGAGGCGGCCGCGATCAGCAGTTCGCTGCGAGAGAACGGATAGCCGGCTGCGCTTTCTAACACGGTGGCCTGGCAGTGGCCGGAACAGGACGCTTTTTCAGGAGAGCATTCACATTCATGCTAGTGTGGTTGCGGTGGAACTGCCCGTGATAGTGACTGGAGGTACGTATCTAGGGGTGCTGGCCACTACTGGCTGACTGAAGCCGGAGTGAAGACTACCCAGCCGGAGACCGCGATAGAGGCGTGCTGAGACACGGCATTTTGCGTGCTGTGCTAGTGGATGTCCTATCCGTTGCGTTGATAGTATTCCGTAGGCAGTAGACACATCACGAGATGTCCATTTTGTATTATGGCAGCTGTTTTCTCGAAATGGCGTCCTCAAACACGCGTAAGACGCGCATGCTTCTACTGCCGGCTCTCGGCTCCACCAGCAAGCCATGGACCATGGTCCCAGGACGACGCCCTGGCGGGTTAGACGCGTCTCTAAGGGGGTAACGCGCAGAGAGGCACACGTCGCAGCACACATTCTCCCTGTCCAACACACTTGAGCCTATATAGGTAATATTCTAGCCTGTCAAACGCCGTCGCTATGCTGCCAAAGACATGAATCTCCTCGCTCTACACTGGCCTGCCACCCCCTAGTCCCAACACCTCCAATACGTGCAGGCCGCGCCCCTCCGTTCTTGTTGTACATGTACATGTACAAGCCCATATGTGCAAATACCGACGCCCAAACGCTCCAAGCCCGTCCCGTCATACCCTTCTTCCTCGTAGACAACCACGGGCAGCCCGCATGCACGGCCGCTGTTTCCACGGCCCTTGCTCCTGCCCTCCGTTATCACGTTCCTCCACCCTGCCCAGCCCCAAGCCCCCGGCGTAGATCATGCCCCATGGCCAAACATCGGCCTCCGTAAAACATCATGCTGCGACAAAGAAAAGTGCTTGAGCAAACGGCCTGCCTCACCGTCCTGGAGGCCGTCGCAGCGTGAAACTGCGCCGAATGCTCTCGCCCCACGCCGAGTTGTCCAGCACCTCCAAAACGTCTTGTGCGCTGACGCTGCTGTTGGCCCTGCTGCGTGCTCCAGCTGGCCCGGGGTCTACCTCGAGCGGACTTGGCGGCCGGCTGAGGGCTGTGGCGAATTGCCAGTCTGCTGGTCTGCCGTCTGCAGGAGCATTGTATGGCGACCCCGCTGGAGAAGTTGAGAATCCCGCTCGGGTTGGAGATGCGCTTGGCGAGACTTGGATGGAGTTTGCACGGCTGCGCAGTGACATATCCGCTGGTGGCGACGGCGACGTGAGATCGCTGCCTGTTGCGCGCCAGTCATGGTCGAGTGGGGACAGGTCGACTGGTGAGAGCAACGGACTGATGCCAGGTGGATGGGCGCGTTGCGCGTTGGTGATGTCTTCGTCATCCACGAAGATCTCCGGCACCGTGAACTGTGGCACTTGTGTCATGCGTCCTGAGTTCTTGATGTCTTGAGCGCGGCGGAATTTGCGAGCCCAGAAGAGGGTATCAAAGAACCCCACGACCACATTTCGACGTACGGCCTCTTCTACACGCTGAAGGCGCGCTCGACGGCGAAGGAACTCTTCCAGTCTGGTAATGATCACGTTAGTCGGCTGTGCAAGCACATGCTGGGGACTTCGCTTACCTCAAGCTTTTGTTGTCGTTGATGACCTTGTAATGAGCTAGGATCATGAGAAGTGCGTTGAATGCAATGCCCTTGTCAGGATCGCTTGAAACCAGCACTTCTTCGTAGAACGTATTCATGCGCGCCCTTCTTTTTCGAATCTCTAACTGTGGTAGCTCGGCTAGACGACGATTGAGTTTGGCAAGGTCAATCTCAGGCGCTGGATCATGCCCCTCCACAGGGAGCCCGGACTGCCTCCTGGCGGTACTGCAATCTTCGATGAGTCGGCGAACGGTGAAGTCGCCATCGTAAATTCTCATCTCGAAGACACCAGACAGTTCCTATAGATTGTGTTAGCTATGCAAAGGTGTTGGGGGTTTCCGGTTTGATGACTTACTCCTAGCAGTCTGGGGAAGACTTCTTTTGATATGTACCCACTTCCATTCGGATCAAACTCGGCCCATGCCTGCTTGAATCGACGAATCTCCTCTCGGCTGATGACCGACAGCCCGCTGCTTCTCTGATACACGTAACTGAAGCTCTCGTATATGAGCGAGACGAACAAGTTGACGAAGATGTACATGCTCAGTATGTTCCAAGAGATGAATAGAGCTCTGGCCCATTCAGGACTGCCGCAATCCCCGTCAAAGTATCGTTTCCCGACTGTGCAGAAAGGTGGCGTCACCCCAGCAAAGTCTTCCATGATCTGATTCCAACCTTCTCCGGTACTCATGCGGAAAAGAAGGATAAGGGCCTTCGGAACATCCCTGAAATTGACGTTGCCAGTTTCGTTCTCGTTGAACCTCGTGAGTCCAAAAGTCTGAGTGAGGGCTATAGCGTAGACGAGGAAGAGAACAAACCATGTAGCAAGCAAGTTCATAATTGCGCTCAAACTTGCTGCCGCTGTCTTGAATAGCTGATCCAGTTGGTTGTTTCGTGGTATTAGGAGTAGCGCAATAGACACTAAGCATAACTTGTGGAGTTGTACATAAACCCACTGCTTGAAGTTGGATAGGAGTAGAATGGAGGTGATGAAGGTTCCTGAGACAGCAAAGAGGGAGTAGATATCCCACGAACTCTTGCGAAACCTCTGCCAGGTGAGGCCTATTATCCGAATGATTATGTTGGCAATATAAAGCACAGTGAAGAAGAGGAATATGAAGTCTAAAGAAATTAGCGAGAATACTATTGAATCTTGATGTGGACATACCTCGTGCTCGATCCCATCCAAAGACGCCTGGATACCATTCCAAACAGAGGAGGATGAGATGCAATATCAGGAGGAAAGTGACGAATCTTTGCCAACGGCCAGTCTTCCGCACCGCTCGGCGGTAGCACCACTCTTCCCACGTCTCTCTCCGTTTATTGGACGATGGCCTTTTCGACGGCGATATTTGCCGTAAGAGTTTCCTCAATTCAAGCCACGAACGTTGATCCGTAGTGAGAAAGGCAACGCCGGTCTGCTCCGTGTAATTTCGCATGAAGACAGAGACAAACAATGTCAACACGAAGACAGCACCGAGGAGGTTGAAAACAACGAAGAAAAGAGCGTTTCCCTGGGAAGCGAATGGCTGAGGCTGAGTGAAAACGCCAGTGATTCCTTCCGATGCCCACATTACATCAATCCATCCTTCCTGAGACACAATCTGGAAAAGAATGAAGAGAGAGTTTCCAAAGTTGTCAAAGTCGAAGTAGGAATTTGAGGCTTGACGAGGGGCTAGGACGTTCCAATTGTAGGGTGAACTGTCGTATTCTCCCACACAATCCCGAAGATCGAAGATGTTGGAGCCGTCATCGTTACAAGCTTGCATCCTGCCGACGAATAGATTCAACCCGTAAAGTGCAAAAGGAATGAGCAAGCTCAGCGAAACGAAGGCAGCCTATAATTTCGTCAGTGTCCGTATTCGTTTACGGCAGAGGAGAGCTTACTGAGACGACTTTCCAACCTCCTCGGACGATGACCGAGTGGAAATGATCCCTAGCACTGTCACTGACGTTGAGGAGCCTAAGGGCTCGCAGCGCTTTGAAAGCACCGACCGTTCGTGTTACTTGGCCCTCACTGTACAAAGAAGTGCCAACATTGATCCAAAGCGTGATGAGCACGATGCCATCGATAAATCCCCATGAGCCTCGGAAGTAGGCATTTGGGGTCCAGAAAAAGCCGTCGGCAATCACCTTGATGATGGCCTCGACACTGAAGAAGATTGCGAACCCCATGTCCGTGAAGACGAACCAGTTCTTGACGCTGAAATCGTGAGTAAGGAAATAGTTCCTTTGATAGACAGGCGTAGTGACACAGGCCAAAAGGACCATGGCAATGATGGCCGCGTAAATGAGCGCCGAAAAGCCATACCAAAGGGGCACGGAAGGGGCCACACCTTCAATGCGATCACCACCGCGACCAGGACCCACAAATCGCTGGCAGAGTCGACGGATGGGATTGTTAGGTCCGAACATAAAGAGCGACACGTTGTATCTTGGATGCTTCCGAAGGTATTCTCTTTGGGCCTTCTTCCGGCGTTCACTCGCGGTAACAACCTCTTTTGCCATTTGCCTAGGGTCAAGGTCTTCGTAGGCTCGCGAGAATTCCAACGAGGAGTAGAATGGGTTTGGTTCATGATGTGTAATTCGCCTTACTGCTCGTGACCATAAAGAGCTTAGTACGCCTGTTCCCACTATTGTAGGCGCTGGTCGGAGCGTGGGATGAGGTTCTTCACTGCTGGGGCTGTTTACGCCTTCTTCGCCCTCGTCAAGAAAGTCGCGGACGACAGCGTCCTTCAGGAGCATTTCTGTTGCAGCGGTGCCATAGTCTAGAGGGTCCTTACGACTAGCCTGTCCAAGTTTGAAAATGGTGGAGAGCGACAAGTTTCTGGGCGTGTTAAGATCAGATATGAAAGTGGGAAATTAGGTAGAGTTAGCTTGCTTACCCGTACGAAGATTCCATCCCGTGATCTCGTTTCTGGAGGAAGGCCTTGACTTGCTGAAGCCGTTTTTCATCTTCAGAGACATCGAAATTCTCTTGGATGACAGCAATAAACATATTCAACACAATGACTACGATGCTTTAGCACACTTGATGCAAAAGAATCGGGACTGAACATACAGTTGGCAAATATAAACCATAGAATGCAGAACGCAGCTCCGATCCAAGCAGTGTTGAAAAAATCTTCATAGTTGGTGACGTCGTACATGATTGTCGTCCAATTTTCGCTTGAGAGTATTTGATACATCCCCAAGAAGGAATTGTAGATGGTCGAGAAAGGAGCTTGGACATTGTCTCCGCTGCCATCAGTCTCTGGAATCTCTCCGCGAAAGATTTGAGCTGCGAATATTGCGGCAAGAAAGGTGAGAAGAAACACAAAGAGAATTAGGTTGAGTAGGCCGCTGACGTTGCCCAAGACGATCATCTATTCATCGTTAGGATTCAGAAGTAGCTGTCTTGGACCTGGCAACTCACAATCAGATCTCGTGTAAGCGGCACAGCCAAGACCACCCGGTATATTCGCACAATTTGGAAGATTGTTAGCCAAGCATAAGGTCTCCCGTCGCGTGCGTGCTTCACGGCTGGTATCTGTATCACGGTGGTAATGATTGCCAAGCCAAGATCCACGACGTTGCGCCTGCTCTGGAAGAAATGGCGCCAATCCACCAGAAATCGTAGAACGATTTCGAATAGTAGAATGAGAGAAACTGCGGTTTCCGACATGTCTCACTAAAAGTTAGCGAGAGCGAATCGGATACACGTGGAATCTGTTCTTACTTATGAACCGCTCCCGGTGGGGACTCATGCTCGCACTTCGCAAAGACTGGCAAATCAGGCCATAAGAGATTACGAGGATCCAAAACCATGAAGATTTATCATAAAATCGCTTCAGAGTGCTCACACGACGCTTTCGAGTACTTTCAGAGTCTCCATCTGCAATTGGCTCGCTACGATGAGTCAGCCTTAGAACAGAATCACGCATCGTCACTTAGGATGAGGAACTTACTTCTCCTGGCCAGTGAAGGCACTAGCTTTGCTTTCTTCCCTAATGACTTGAAATGACGATGTGATGACGGCAATGAGCTTATAAAGTCAGTGTCTTCTCTGGGTATGAACAGGAAGTAACCGACCAAATTGATCAACCAGAGACTCATAATGACAATACCAGCGGCGAAGACTAGCAACATTAGCGCTAAAATCCTCGAATACAGCTGGGAAAAGCTTACAAATTGCACCGGCTAAGTAGTCACTATCGGCGACCTTGTAAAGGAGATCGGAATACGTATTGGAGGACATGATGACAAACACTAGTTCCAGGGACTGGAAAATGTTGTCAAAGCTTACTGTTCCATTGAATGGGTTGTTTCCCTCGATGCATATTGAACCTCGTGGACATATGAAGCCTTTGTGCTTGTCTGTTCCTGCCTCATTATTCGCCTTGAGATATGGCATTAGCGTTCCGGTATTGTTGTCCCGATACCCCCCACAGAATTGATCTTCGTTGGTGAAGTTTGAAACACCCGTAGGGTCTATCCAGACACAGTTGCGCCGCAAGCTAGACTTGAAGGTTTGCACACCAATAATTGCAAACAAGAGCCAAAAGAAGCTGATGAGAAAGGCCACGTTAACTAAAAGTGGGGCAGCCTTTTTCAAGCTTCGCAGAATGACCTGTCAGGATGATTTAGAAGGCAATCCCTATGCGAAGAAGGCACTTTAACTCACAGTTGTACCACTTGTCAGGTTGAGCAGTCGAAGAATGCGCAAACAACTTAGCATTCGAAAGACATAAATGTGACGACGCGATTCGATCCCAGAAACACCGAGTGCAAAGGCAATCCAAAACGACACCACCGCAATGAAATCTAGTCTACTGAAGGAATGTCGAAGGAATGCCCGATGGGCAAGTCGAATGCGGGCCTGCTGTCGAACATTGCCAGGATGGTCAGCCTCCATCTGAACTGCGGTGAAGCTTCGTAACACAGAGGGTTGCTGGGGCTCAAAGGTGGAAGCAGTACGTTTAACAGATGGCTGTCGGTCTGCGTTGAAGACGGCGCGCCCTTTACTTATCACCGCCTCACGGAGTCCGACTTTGCGGTTGATGGTGCTGTATTCCACAGGATTCACCATGAACCCAGAGACTATAGATCGGATCACGATCTCGATCGTGTATATGACGAACAGAGCCAGCAAGCCATAGTCAATCCCTGACGTGCCCCAGCGTTTAGATCTGGGATCATTAAACACGTTACGTCCAGAGTCAACCGCTAGAAGTACGGTTTGAATGAGGATTAGGACTAGCAAAAGCGGCTCCGTAGCCGGGTGTGTGAGGAAGTCACAAAGCCATAACCTGATTTTGTTGTCCGGGGAAAATATGCCCAGTGACTTCCCACGCAGTGGGTTCGCCTGCCGTCGCCATTGAGCATCTGGAATCTTCCTAGTTGTCGGGGTTGGTGGTTTCTCTATGGGGGAAGTAGATCCATCATTGGTGTACTCCGGCATCGCTGGGAATGAAGGCGGCTCATCCATTCTATGTTTCAAGGATGACTTCCTCCGAATGGCTCGTTCGACGAGCTCGGGCTCATTGCTGATGTTGACCACACGCTGGGACATGTTCCGCATGATAGTCCCAGCCCTATGTAGCGGCGACTCGAGTGTCGAGGGCGAAAGGGATCGTTTCCTCGCTGAACTGTTCCTCCGAAGTCCTCCTGGGCTGTGCATTCCAGCTTCAGCATTGTGCAGATCGTCACCCAATTTTGAGGCCGGCGAGCCTGCGGATGGTGTCAAGAATCGCACACTTTGAAAGCTAGATCTGTCTCGTGGCGATATCGGCGTGGTAGGGGCGCCGCTAATGGGCTGAAGATGTCGTTCGTCCGTCAACCGCGCTGTGTCCTCGTATGTGGGAGAGAAGTAGCCCAGTTCCTCGGATTCATGTCCTGGCAAGTAGGGATCGCTGTCACTATGCGTTAACAAGGGGCGAGGTTGGATTCTGCTCGCGGAAGGTGGTGTCTGAGGCGCCTGAGGCGAATACGGCGCTTCACCTTGGAAGCTGAGACCTGCGAAGCCGAATCCGATGGCGGACTGGAAAGCACCAACATCCTCTATAGGCGAGTATTCCCCATCTTCGTGAGGCATAGCGCCGCCATGTCCTCCATTATAAGCAGTATCTACATGCGGCGGTCGGGTACCCAGGCGTGTTGGACTCGGCGAGCGCTCCGCTATGGGGCTATATTGCGAGCCCCAGTGTCCCCCAGAGAGCGCGCCCATCTGTCTGTTGAGCATGCTCCTCCCTCTATCGCTGAGCGTCCTACGGTGCTGCGCCGCTCCCTGGCCATGGTGGTCATCGTCGTCGTCTGGGGGGCGATTGAGGTCTTGCAACGGTATCGACTGCGGGGTGGTAAGGTTCCTCCGATGATTTGGATCAGGGGAGGCCATTGGAACTGCCGGCGCTCCTGTGTTTTATGCAGAACTTCATCGAGGCGCGGAGGTCATAATTCGGGGATCGAGGAGGAGTTCGTAAATTCTCGAAGGGGTTCAGCTGCGACGCGAAATCAGGATAAGCGCAAACGCCGTTTCAGCAGAGCGTTGGATGCAAATGCGGCGCGGGTGTGAACGAGCGGATGGAAGGCGCACAGGGACGTATGGGAGTGGTGCTCCTAAGGCGTGGTGTTTCTGCGACGGCGAGGAGGAGTCGGATGGACGTTGGGAGCTGAAATGCCCTGATGCGCGTCCCAGGTCCCTCAATGTCGATGCGGAAGCACTAGACTCCACTCTGTGCCAGGTATTATTGGCCGGCTGCTGACACACAAGCCGAGTGACGCTTCGCCGCTATGATAGGGCTGTCCCTGAGCCAAGCGCTGCACTTGCTGTATTTATAGCCCAACGGCGACGTCGTTCTGTACAGGAGCCCTGCCGGATGGAGTGAATCGTGGCCGACGATAGCTGAATGGAATACCAGGGCCAGCTCGAACGCGGGTTCTAATAGGATACCGCTGACGACAGAAGACACGCACACACAATACAGCTATATCTAGGGCCATGGCATCGAGTGCTGTGGACGAAGTTAAGCCCGCTTGATAATCCAAAGGAACTTGCCAGGGAATTCAGACGGACATTCAGTTAGCAAATGCCTCTTCACCAAGTGCAGGATCGGGCCCTCTATCTTTCAATTCCGTCAGAACGGTTATAGCTAGGTCTATCTCAACCTTCCCATCTCATGCTATGGTGCCGAAAGACAAGAGCCGTCGCCTAACAAAAAGCTGCAGCTGCTCTACTTTAAGTGTCTGAAAATGGCCATTTCGTACCAGAGCTCCTGTATATCTCAATTCCAGTTCTCCGACAGATTGCCTTATCTGGCGCTATTGCTACCTCATCCGTGCGACTCATTATCGTGCTTTCCCCCCATATTGACTTGATTCCAGTATGATAGTTCGAATTGGCCGACATGCATTATCAGCGTTGGAAGAGGCGAAAAGTATGGCCGACATCTGGAGAAACCTGCCTAGAACTCGACGCCAACACTCAAAATACGCCCTAAAATTTTCAGCCTTTGACGAGCCATGGTCTTTCACCAGCCCCGATCACAGGTTCATGTATGCATTCCAGCATTTCACAAACTTCTCATGAGGAAACTCAATGTATCACGTGACCGACCCGTGGCGGTCCCTTTCCGAGCAGCTTCAAATGTTCGCGATGGAAAGAATACTTGGCGACGAAGCCAGCCCCGGAATATCATGGCTCCCACTCGAGATCCTGGTTTTCGGCTTGAGTCTATCTACGACTGCTGGACTACCGCCTGGCGCTGTAAATACCTATTGAGGCCTTGAGCGTGATTGGTCGAGCGTTCAATTCACTTTGAGAAAAAACGAAGCGCGGCGGCATCTCTCACTTTAAAAAGGTGGCTGGCGGGCTCCCTTTTAATCTTTCCACCAACTTCTCTTCTGCCACTCATGAACATCCTCAATCTCTTCTTCACAGCAATCACCTACTTCGACACAACTACCACCCACTTCGACACCGACACCGCCCACCTCGACGCATCCGGCCCTCCCTCTCAAATTGCACACCGCAACGCGCCTTCTTCGATAAAAGATCCTCCGTCCTGCGACATGGCGAAGAAGGTGAAAAGAGCTGCCGAAGCAGTCGACGAACCGAGACGCGCGACATCATGCAACCATCTGCTGCACCCCAGCGCTTCTAAGATCACCGAACTCTGTCCAGTCTGCGACCTCCAATCGAAAATGCGACACTACACCCGCCGCGAAGCTGAGCTTAACGGTTTGACTAGAGGCTCTGTCAAGTACTCTGGATATCGCCGAGGCACGCGAGCTGCTAAGCTTGCTGTCGTCAAAGAGATCGGCAAGCTCGAAGAACAGGTAGCGCTAGAAATGGAGTGGGAGAACCGTACCCCCGACACCAACCCGCTGAAGTGGATTTCTGGTGTTCAGTCGGCCCAGCATGCTCTGAACTACGCTGAATCCGAAGGCTACTTCGTTACCTGGCCGCCGGGCGCTGAATTCAATCCGGTCAAGCCCAAAATGACCACGACCAAACCTTGGAAATCCAAGAAGAAGGCAATGGTGGTAAACCCTACCAGGAAACCCACTGGCAAGATCACGAAGGTCACCGAGCAGAACGAGAAGCCAAAGCGCAGGGTGTCTTGGGATCCCGAGCAAAACCATCGCCCGGAGGACAACTACCGTAGAACTGCTTTCTACCACCGGAAATCTAGCTGGTACAACCCGGGTTCTCATGCCACTCAGAGTGAGGAGGGATACCACAACACTAGCTTTATGAAGGACTCCTCCTACTTCAGCCGTGAAGAGTTACACGCTCGATTAGAAGCGGAGAAGCTTTCAACTTTCACAGCTACAGATCCCGCGACGCCAATCGATAACCTCCTCTCCCAACAAAATGATGACTGCAAATTGGAAGCGGCTACGGCTCAGATGGAAAGTGTCACTCTTGAAGATCCCGAAGTTAAAGAGGCCAACATGACGCTGGAGCAGCTGAAATCCGACTTGAAGCGGCTGGAAGAAAAGTTCGGGCCCAGACCAGAGAGTTCGGTGGCGAAAATCCAAGAAGAAGGCCAAGGAGATATCCCAGAAGTCCCAAAGCTTACCTCGACTCCTTTGACTAAGGAAGCATTGGCTGAGTTCAACGGGGACGATAATGTACAAGTCATCCGATACAGGGACACCGACGTTAATCCTCAGTGCGGCTCGGATAGCTCCCAGGACTCAGACAGCTCCAGCGACTCGGACGAGGACTTAGACCGAACCTTGATTGATATATCAGACCCGATCGAATATCCTCAGGACGAGTCGGACCCGGAGATCTACGGCGACATCGCCTCACGCCTGCGACGACGAAGCGACGACGACCCTCTTGTTGATGCCGAAGACGATACCACCTTCTCAGGACCTCACAAATACAATTGGAGGGACCAGGCTCTACCACCACGAAGGGATACCTACCCTCGTAGAGATATGTCAAGCGGAGGCGACATCGCACTCCAGCGCCTGACTCCGCGCCATGACCTGAATCCTGAAGCGCCGTCCTTCTGCCCAAATCGCCAACGTGCGAGCAGCCTCAGCAGCATGAGTGCCTTCGAATACAATCCTTGGCGTCTTATGCTTTAGGCCGGACGAGCAACTGCAGCTGTTGGAGTATTCCCGCTCCCTCAACACGCTGTCACGACGCAACGGACGATGAGCAGATATAAGGTTTTCGGTTGATTTTTGAGCTTCTTGGGTATATGATACCATGGGTTGGTATGTCAAAATGGAAGCGTCTTGAATCTGGGCTTGGAAAATGTGGTTCTGCTTTTCATCCATCTCAAGCAGAGCCCCAGGGCTTCCGCAGTAGTTATCATTCCTTTTATGGACTTACATTCGTTTTATTGACCATGTTCGAATCAAACATGGCGGTAGGCTACATACCATAAATGCAGCCAATTCTATTATACAAATCTGATCCATTTGCAATGTTCTTGTCTTGGTGAAGCCGCTTTCGTAGTATAATGGGTAGCTAAGCTGCATCTACAGTATTAGGCCATAAGTCTGGGCACACAGACTCATTACAGCTCGGCTCCAACATGCTCACTCGACACCACCGTTCGGGGCAGGAGGACTTCAGCTAGCACATGTCCGAGTGGTCAAAGTGTAGTCTAATTTCTAATGCACTAAACTCAACATCCTACTTAGAGGTTATAAATCCTACCAGCGCTAGATTGATATTCTTAGGTCTCTCTTTTGCAGTCAAAATAGCAGTGTAAGGAAGACCCCAGCCAACGCGTTTTTAATCAGTCACACAGTAGCCTGATTTCTACTGTATGTGGTTTTAGGATCCTCGACTGCATATTTACAGTCCTAGGTCACAAATCTGGACATAGACTCGCTGAACTCTGCCCGCCCAACACCACTGTTGGGGGTAGCCTGGCTGCTGGGCAGCTAGTTAGTCAAAAGGCAGTCTAATTTGCACTGCTTGACGCTTGATATCGGCTTTCAGTCTTCGAGATCCTGTGGGGGTGCCCTAAGCAGTGGTGAACCAGTGTGCTTAGACTTGTGGCCTGTCACTGTAGTTCTAGCACAGGACTCGGCCAATCAGCTAACCCCACGCTAAAACGACATCTCCGCGAAAATTCACCCCCAAAAGAAACTCTCAACACCACCTTCACGTACCTAAACTTCACTTAAGCCCTTATCGAGCTCGCAGTGGAAGGTGATGACAGCACACTGAAGTAACACGGTGGAAGCGTTCCAACCATGGCAGAAATCGATGACATCCTCGCCGGGCGGTCTCCGGGCAGGCCCCTCAAAAAGGCCCCTTCATCACGTGCTCGTTAACTTATTTTATGAACTTCACAAAATTAACACGGCCCTCTCTCTCCTATCTTCATCTTCCATCTCTGCCAAGTAATCTCCCAACGCTCGTGTACAGAAAAAGGCGCAGGATAAGAGGAGAAGGACTCTATTCTACAGATCCACACCAAGCCGATATATAACCTAGGATAATGCCGGGCGCTTCGAATCTGCACTACAGGTGGTTTCCCTATATCTTTTACACGCGGAGCAGCTAGAACAGGCGGGATCTGCTGCAAAATATGGTGCGGATCCCCTTCCAGCGTGCTGTGCGTGATGGCCCCGTCATCTCTATTACCAAGGAATGTGATATAATTAATATTAGCGTCGAATTTGGTGAGGGTCCTACTAGGCCTAGCCCTAGGCACAAAAGCGCGCTCGCAAAAGTAATAATCCGATGGTATTTAATAAGGCTGCAACGCGATAGATAGATTTATTGATTCTTTAGTACTAAGTGTAGGCCTGTGAGTTTTATGATGTTCACAAAATTCGCTTATATGGGCACGTGACGAAGGGGCCTTTTTGAGGGGCCTGCCCGGAGACCGCCCGCATCCTCGCCTCCGTACGTATCCTGACCTACTCATGTCCCACTTTCAGCATCATCCACATCTCATTCTCCCAATCTTTTCCCCCCTTGCCTCCAATTACTATCTTTCATTCATATCGATTCACTCAATTTCATCCTTCCCCCGTCTCTCAAACTCTCTACGCGCCTCCCCCCCTCAACCCCGACTCAAAACTCCCCACAGCTCCAATCCTCTCTCCGCAACACTCTCGCGACTTTCGGGCCGGAGAGCGCGCAGTACCAGAGCACGGCAAAAGTCGTCACCGACTATATTGCTCAGAAAACCGTATCCCAACCTTCTACTGCGATGGGCAAAGGCAAGGAGAAAGAGGCGCAAGGCCCGATGTTCACGCTGGCGCATCGGCCGAAGCCGGCTGGGTGATGGAGGGGGCATGTGAGGGTGATGGAGATTGTGGGGGCGATGTGAGTGAGAAGGGATTCTTGATAGCATACCAAAGAAACCGAGAAGACGTCAGATCCCAGTGAGCTCGAATCAGAACAAATTTGAACATCCCTAGCATTCGCTGAGCATGAGGCTGTCTTCCAGAGCGGTCAAAAGTGGGTGGCACGGAGAGCTGTTGAACTCTTGCCAAACTGGGCGTTTAGCGCGTTTTTATACCTTTGTAGAACCCTAAGCGTTGCAAGACAAGAGTACACCACCATAGCAAGAGTATGCGAATCCTCGAGAAAAGGAAGTCCGAAATCAGCAACCACGGATTCAAGTAATTCTACATTATGTTCTACATTATGTTCAAGCAACCTGGAGAGTGGGAAGGCCAAAGGTAGAAGAACATTTGGCCCGTGGTCCAAGTCACAGATACGGCACATGCACATTTCCAACAATCGTAGACAACCAAGAACTTGTCGAGACTGTCGTAAACGAACGAGATGTATAAGAGAAACATCTATGCCTCGGTATAGGAGCCACAGATTCATGCAGCGATTGAAGTGATGGTAGATTCTCGCAGCATCACCTTATCTTGGAACGGCCAGTCTAGGCCTGTGATGAAGACCGAATCTACCATCCGTAGAGCGGGATACAGATCCATGATTGGCTTCCCCCTGTCTTCCAGAAGGGGCAAGTCTTGGCCTTCGCAAAAGCGTGGAGCGCCGTATCTGCCATCCGTAGAGCGGGATACACATTCACAAGACTCCCCTTTACCCCCTCTCTCCCCCAGAAGCGGCAAGTCTTGGCCAACGCAGAAGTGTTGAAGACTGTATCTGCCACCCGTTCTCTTCCAGAACCGGCACGTCTTGGCCGCCGTAAAAGTGTGGAGCGCCGCATCTGCCATCCGCAGAGCGGGACGCAGATGCACAACTGACTGCGACTGGCTGACACAGATTGAAAGTTGCGGGCAAAGCCGCTTACGTGCAGTCCATCAAGGGAGCAGGTCTTGGCGCGTTCGAAAAGCGTGGAAGGCAGAGCAGTAAATTCACCAGATTAATAAGTGGGGCTCTTATTGTTAAGCGAGTTCTCGCTCTTGATCCGTGCGTTGCTTGTTCAACTTTCTGAGGAAGCTCGGCTGAAGCTCGGCTAGTTAGGGAATGTTTTGCCTGCTGCTGGAAATAACGTAATTCACTCCTTGCGGGGTAATAGGGGTTCGCTTGCTGCTGTAAAGCTACTTACGAAGTCGAGTATTCTAGGGTCGTAGATTACGGAATGATATATGTATGCATCGGTTGGGTAGTGATTGAACGTTTATTTGCTCCATCTGTCTGACCGTGTAGTCTATTAAAGTATTATGCTAGCGCCACCCATGCAATATTCGGAACCCTGTTCCGTGGGACCCTTTCCCGGTGATATTGAAACAGCAAAAGAAAAATCGTAGCACCGCTTGCATCGCTCATACCGTGAAGGCAGGATCTCTCAACCGCACAACGCCTCACGCATGACAGGCAGAGCCGCTCATGCAGCCGCCGGCGCAATCTTTCTCCCCTTGACACTCTTCCACTCCATGCCGAAACTGACGATGAAAGATATCACAGCAGCTGCGACGGCGACCAGGAAGGCCCGCGTGATGCCCTTGGTGTAGGCTTCCAGCACCCCGTCCAACATATTGTTCCAGCCGTACTTCGCCATCACCTCCCGTACATGGGTTGCGCCGGCTCCAATCACGATCTTTGGGTCTACGCCGGGTGCGTACACCGGGATGTCCTCTGCTAAAGTGTTCACGAAGATGTTTTGAGCAATTGAGATCGCTAGGGCACCGCCTAGACTGTTGAAGAAAAAGACGCAAGCGTTGCCTGTGGGCATGTCTTTCTCGCTCGTTACGACCTGGACGGCGACGAAGGGGATCTGCACAGCCATGCCCGAGCCCGCACCCGCGAGGATTTGGTAGCCGATCCAAACGCCGGCCGGGGAGTTGACTTTGAGGGTGTAGAGCAGGCCAGCGCCGATGCAAAAGATAGCGCTGCCGATCCACATGAATGGGGTGTAGTAGCCGATCTTCGTGACAGTGCCGCCAACGACGATGGCGGCAAGGGTGTTGGAGACGAGGTATGCGATTGTACGGATGCCGGAGCCTTCGGCGGTAGTACCTTTGCAGGCTTGGAAGTAGAAGGGGAGGTAGAAGATATGACTGTATTGATATTAGCCACGGCTTCTCTGCCAGTGAAGGGGTCAGGCCACTTACGTGTAGAGACCCATGCTGAACAAAGCTGAGAACAGACTTCCAATACCAACGGTCCGCTGCAACAGAATCCTAGGTGGAAGCGTACCTCGTTCGCCTCTGTAGACTTGGATGCCAATAAACACCATCGTAAGGAGTCCGAAGCCTAACAAGCAACCCCAGATCTTGCTATCACTCCACGGATACTTTTGCCCACCCCATTGTAGCGCTAAAAGCAGACATACGACGGCTGAGATGAGGAATCCGGCGCCCAGCAGGTCGATTTCGAGGATACGCTGCTTGAGAGACATATCTGCAAAACGACGTTCCGGGCTCTTGAAGAAGAAAGCAACCACGACTATGGTGACGGCGCCAAAAGGCAGATTTATCCAGAAGCACCATCGCCATGACGCCTTGTCCGTGAGTGCACCTCCGAGTAAAGGTCCCACTACCGACGCAATCCCAAACATGCTGCTCAGTGCGGCGATATATATGGGTCGCTTTCGTAAGGCGACGGAATACCCTACAATTGTAATACCACCGGAGAAGAGAGCTGCGGCGCCTGCTCCTGCTATTGCGCGGCCCACGATGAACATGGCACTAGAGGTCGCCGCAGCGCAGATGATGGAGCCGATCTCGAAGAGGAGGAGAGCGCTGAGGTATGTCCATTTCACGTCGAAGTAGGTATATACGCGACCAAAGGAGGGCATCAGGGAGCAGGTGGTGAGTAGGTAGGAGGAGCCATACCAGCCAACATCGCCGAGGGAGTTGAAGACGGTGGTAATCCTCGGTATAGCAGTCGCGATAATGGTGTTGTCGAGGGCGATTACGAAGGTGCAAAGGCAAAGACCGATGGTTAGCACAACGAGAGGGAGCCCTTTCAGATATTGGCTCTCGTCGACCGCTTCGTCTCCAGGTAAAGTCTCGCCCTTTTCTACTGTTGCTTTGTTGGTACCATCGGAGGTGACCGCGCCAGTCTCGTCGGTAGAATGAGTGCGTGTGGTGGTATCTACGGCATCATCCTTTTTGGGCTTCTCATTATCGAGCGCCGCGGTGGGTGTTTTGTCCCGGGTCCCGGTCGAAGGGGGCGTGTCGTGCTCCTTCGCGTCGCCCTTGAAGTCTCCAAGCTCAATCTTCTCGTCCTTCAATGCGTGGTGTCCACATGGCGATTTAGACGTAGTCGACGAGGCATCTCCGGTGACAGGCCTCGAGTCGGCCGAGGCTGCGTGATACTGCATGCTGTCGCTGCTTTCGGGCCTGGTTCAGGGAACTTGCCGGGCGGAGCGGGAGATGCCGTCGGGCGCTCCACAAGTGAATCCGACTGGCCGCTGACACTGCCCCGGATCGCCAAATATGGTGCAGGTCTCGAAGAGGGTGGAGAAGATGAATTGGAGGTGATGGCGATGAAGAAGTACGATGTCTGCGCGCTTTCTACATTACACGCACGCGGTGCCCGTCTCTTGTTCAATCTGCCTTACCGAGCCCACCCCGGAGGTCAACCCATCCGAGATCTGAGCGACGGTCGCGCCAATCAGCGGCCTGGGAGTGCGTCGCTTCCACAGAGTCTCGGCTTTCTCGCTCCTCGTGAGGCGTTCCGTCATTCAACCTCCATCTTTAAAAGCGTCAACCCCGTCTCCAGGGTGCGGCTGTGTGCTCTCTATCGTTAAACTCTTTGGCAGCCAGCTTTTGTCAACCTCCCAGCCCACCATTAATCAACTGTACGGCAGAAGAACAGCTATAGTCTACACGCAACCGAAGACGGAGGTCGATAGCAAAGCCCAATTAAGCATAGCACCCGCCTTGACCTTCCCTGGTCGCCAGGATCAGAAATGACAGGCGCCTCACGCGACCCCGGATCTAGGCTCCATTAGACGAATCCGAAAGCGAAATGTAACCCAATCTGCATTTCTGTGATTGGTACAACATTGGGATTTGATGGCGGGGTATACATGAGGTAATATGTGCCATCAGGGTGCCATTTGAGGGGTTATGCGCCTATGTGAGGGTAGCAAGCACGCGGGATATAAAAGAGGTGGGTAAACGCGGAAGGTGTGTATGCATATGCCTTTGCTTCGGGTGCTTCAATACGGGTTTGAAGGTTTTAGCGCGAGGAAAGCTATTAACTTTGGGGTGTTCGAAAAGTTGTTGTAGCACTCCAAATACCGGTAGACAGGTGTATGGTACAGGTGCTCTCCAAAGTCTTACTAATTCAGGTCTTGAAACGAGCGATACCTGGCTTCTCGTCTCTTTCGCACTTCTTCAGTCCATGATCATTGAGTTGTGCGACACTGAGAGTATTGCAAGATGAAAACCGCATCAAATGTTAATTCTGTTTTCTTTAACCTCAGCACCACCAAACCGAAATATTCAGACTTCGTCGCCAAAACCTCGCCAACCACATCAATACAGGAGAGGAGCTCAAGAGCTCACCCATTAGTTCTGGCCAGTCTCGGTCTCAAGAAACACTAAAAGCCCAAGATATCGAAACCCAAAACACCCTACCAACCTACCGATCTTCTATCACCCGATCCGTCTAAAACCCAAAAAACTCCATTCGGCGAGCCTCCAGTTCTCCCATACCAACCCATCTCAACATCTTTAAATACCCAGACTCCCTACAGGCCCCAAAACCTCTAGTAAAAAGCTCCACTTTCCCAAGCTCGAAACCCTTCGTCCACATCACCGCCTCGCTACAATCTTTTTCTTTCCTTTCTTCACATCCACTCCGTCGGGCTTGCAGGAGGCGCAAGGGTTCTCCATACGTAAGCTTTGCCAGATCTCACCCCCTTGGCCCCCAGGACACGCCGTCTGGATCAGTTGGGCCGGGGCACAGAAGGCGGCGAAGACGGTGGTTGTGTGACCGCAAGGGTGGGTGTGGGCGTAGTAGAGACACATTGTAATTGAGTTGTACTTTGGGTAAGTAACCGAAGCTGGATGGTGTCTGGACGAGGACGAGAGTAGAGACTACTGTGGCACGCGGTCGCGTTCGAGGATGTTTGACAAGTTCAGATGACCAAGGTCGTCGAGAGCTGTGAGATATTAGTAGGTGAGTGGTATAGGCCAGAGAGTGCAAGGCTTACTAGACTAGCGTAAGCTTACTCGACTTCAACGCTGTACGTCCTTCTTTAAGACTAATGCTCGAAAGCGATCCTGGCAAGGTATGAAGAGCAGATGATGGAGACAGATGACTTTGAAAAGACCAGAAAAATGACTTGAAAGCTCGAAGATTGCTGGAAGCTTGATTCCACAAACGATCTTCTGATAACCTCATTCCACCCTCTCCATCCCATTTATATATTCCCTCCGACTCATCACTCACCGTCCAAAGCATCCCACCCTGCCATTTCTCCGTCTCGACTGGCCGACTCGCCGCCCATCGGCCATAGCAATTACCCTTCCCTACCCTCCTTGCAGACCCATTCCTGTCGTGCCCTCCTCCCACGCCTACCTATTCGTCCAACGCCCTGCCCAGCGCTGCCTCGTTTAGGGATCCAGGATGGAGAGCGTGCACGAGTGTCCCGATTTAGTAGCAAGCTGGGTGTTGGAGCTGCATCAGCCTTACGATGGCGGTTGCAAACACTGCGGGTAAGCGGGTGTATTGGATAGCCACGTTGGTTGGACGTACGTGCAGCACTGCAAGCGCGTGGTGGGCGTGGCTTGCGTAGGACGGCGCGCGGGTGGGTGCGGGTGTTTCGGAGATGAGACACGGTGGTGGAGGGGCGGAGGAATGTGCAGCCTTTGGCGGAGTTCGGTGGTTAGTTTGGGTGTTAGTGATAAGGGAAATTGAGCAAGAGTTCGATCTTGAAGCTTGAGGGTTGAGATGTGAAACCCATTCCTCCCGGCATTACCTCCGGGGCTCCAGCAACGATTTATCTCCTCTGCTGTGGTATTCGTTTCGCGTTCTGCACTATTCACGGGCTGCAGATGAGGTGAGGAAGTCGGTGACGGCGAACCTATGAGGGTTCGAGGGTAAAGTTGTTTGCGTCTTGGCGTGATAATCATGGGCAGATCTCATGATACGGGGCGCATCAAACTTCTCGCGGGGGAAATATCAGGCGGCGGTGAGTTTGAGGAGTTTGAGTTGGCCCGTTGCGCAGATGGTGAGTAGGTAGCCGTGTACTAGGGATAATTTTGACAATGGTGGGGTTGAGGATGGTGGGGATTTTGGAAAATGTTTGAGATGCGGAATGACGACAGTAGAGGGGTCTGCGGCGCGCTGGCTAGACTGGTCTAAATGTGGGCATAAATAGAGAGAGATAGGGACGTTGAAAGAGAAAAGTCACAAGGCTGGCACACTGGCGGCCAACTGCAGACGCACGAGACGGCCAATGGGAGGAGAGCTACACCGCCAATTGAAAAAGTAGAGCGATGCGAACCGCTGCGGGCTGTTGCTGGTGATACTTTGCCCGCATATCGACAGCGCCCGAGCAGACTGCCGGGCATGTCCCTGTCGTCGGGAGCATCGTGTGGTCCGGCGAGGTGTTGAAGCTGGAGTCGGGAGAGAAGGAGGAGGGTGCAATGGTCCACGGTTCGTGAGAGCAAAGGCCCTCAGGTATTCGACCCCACCGAGGGGTGTCGTGGCAAGCAGCCCTGCATATCTCCGGCGCCCAGCTCGAGCAGTTCGCGCCCTGGAATCGAGCAGGGCTGGCCCAGGTGCTGCAGCTACGCGAACGCCTCCCACACTGGAGCATTGTGGTCGTGGTGTTGTCTGTCCCACGTCGACTCCCACGGCTCCCAGCCATGCCTCCACCACGGCCATCGCGCTCTGCGATCCCACCCAGCCCCAGTGCCAGCTGGCAGATATGACGCCCTGCGCCCCTCTAGAACCCCTCCAGGGCCGGGCCCGTCGCGCTCTCGTGGCGCTGGTCAGAGTCGTGTGCGCTGTTCGGGCATAGCGCGACGAACACGTAGCTCGCAGCTGCATATTGACGCAGGACCCGCTGCACCTCCGGACAGCCCCCGTCTGCTGCAGCAGTGCCATAGTCGTGTCGCCCTCTCTCTCCCAACCTCCCTCTCTTCCTCTCCCAATTCCATTGTGCGCAGTTGTGCTGGGTGCTTGTTCTTCGCGCGGACCGACTGTCGCTCGCTTCTCTCCACCACGCCAAAAAAGTTCGCGAGAACGAGGCGACCTCGGCCACCACGGGCACCACCACGGGCCTCACCACAACACGGCCGCACCTCGTCCTGTGCTCTGCTGCTGGGCTCCCATCGCCGAGACACTGCCTGCCGTGGAGGACGACGGAGCATTGACCGCGCCCTCACCGCCCTGCCAACGTCGCGCCTTTTTATATCCGCCGTTGCCCTCGTCACCACCCTCCAGAGCCCGCACGTCGCAATGCGTTGTCTGGTCCAGCTCCAAGTCACTGTCCAGCCTCCTCGCGATCGCCGCCTCATGAGTGACGTCTGCTAGCCTCCACGTGCCAGAATCGCCGCGCCCTCGTCTGTAGAGGCTGTCATTGGCCAATTGACCTCTACCCGCTGAGATTAGGCGAATGGGAGGCCGTCGTTGAAGTTAGCAGCCAATTCATCCTGCTTGTTCCGCATTAGGTACACAAACAGAGTCCGCTGGCCGTCGTGAGGCGTGCGCTGCTGCTCCCGCCCAGTCTCTGACTTTTCCTTCAGATATCATCCGGATTCGCCCTGTCACTCCTTCATCTGTTCTATATCTCGTCTCCACTGTCCTCGTCTGCAGCCGCCCGCCTGCCCGCTCTTGTATCAGTAGTCTCTTTGACTTTCCAGGGCCTAATCAACAAATCTCCGAGACGCCTCCTTCTCTCCCGCACGCCTTCTCCCCCCAAATAGCCCTCATATCCGCCCGTCTGCTACGCCTAGCCCAGTAGCCGCGGGAGGTGACGCGCACGGCCGGCCCTCCTCGACGTATCAACGACCAACGGCGGGGGGTACATCTGGCCAGGTTTCACCACTTCATCTCACGCCTGCGCATCATCCACGCGCCGCATCTGTCACCCCGGAGACTCGCTAAGGGTTGACAGGGCTGATATCGGGCTGCTGAGGTGATCGAGGCTGAATGGTAAGTCATCCGTTCACTATGCCAACCTCCTTTCACCGCGTCATGGCTGCAAGCTGGTCTGTGGCCGGCGGCAACTATGGCCCTCATCTTGGACCTCTTCATTCTCGTTCACGCAGCCATGCATCCACTTCAGTCAAGCTGACTTTCCTAGATCTGAGAGAGATGGCCTCTTCGGACGTGGACCAGAAGTTCCTTGGTCGTTTAGCAAAAGCGACCCGCGACTCCAATCCTCTCTTGTCTTCCTCGCTATTCCAGCTCCTCGGTCTGTCAGTCCTCCTCTCGCGGAAGTTGTTCAGAGCGCGGAAGCTACGGAAGCTGGATACCTCGCGCGACACCAAGTCGCTGGCCTTGTATCAACACATCCTCTGGATCTCACGCGAGGGCCTCTCAATCCTCGAGCTTTATGTCCTGCCCTACGCGCAAGACAATCAACAAGGGCCAGAATGTCAGGTGCTGAGTGTCAAGCTGCGCGCCAGCTTCTACCACATCTTCTGTCTGTTCCACAACCAGCCGCCTGTCTCGAGCCTTCCGACATTCGACGCCCGGGCTGCTGAGGTACCACCTTTACCACAGCCACTATCTCCACGACAAGGCAATGGCCAATCCCGCCGTGATCCCGCTTCTCCATTCACAGCTCGTCGTGGCAAGCAGCCAGCTCTGCGCGAGCCGATCGAGTCCATCACGTCTGAGACCTCCTTTCTCACGAATCCGTACGCCGCAGGTGGCCCTGTTGGAACACCATCTCCACATCCTCCAGCACCGCCAGGCCTGAATCCCATCCCGATTCCGCAGCCATCCTCCTTCATCCTTCCACCTCTCAATTTCCTCCCTCTAGCTGCCGCGCACTTCAAGACAGCCCAAGACTATGCCAACGTACGACTACATGGCTCTCACCCCCTCCGCCTCTCGGTGGCCCTCGAGTACGCCGCTTTCATGTGGGACTGCCAGCACGATCACGATGGCGCCCGACGCCTAGCTCGCAAGGCCATCAAAGACGTCTATCGTGCTCAGGAGGGCATGGACGATGCCGAATTCGAAGATGCGGCCGAGCTTGTCGGTGTGCTAGGGCGGATGATGAAGCGAAAGAGTTGGGAGGGTACGCCGCATGTGGGAAGCGGAGTTGGCAGCCCCGTCGGTGCACCTGGTTTGGGAGTAGGGGGGAACGGAAGCTCAGCTCAGCCAAACATGTGGGCTCCGCAACAACAACAGAGCCCAACGAGGACCAAGAAGACGGACAACTCGGGTGGAATCATGACCAGCCCTTCCGCTCAACGTCGCAACAGTGCGGGTAGTCGAAGCGGCAGCGGCGGACATCGCAGCAGCGGCAGCGGTGGTAGCAAAGAAACGACACCCCGCGCAGGCGCTCCCCAGCGCACCTCAGCTGGCAGCGGGAGCCGAAGTGGTGGAAGCAAAGAGACCACACCGCGTGCGCGTCACGTCAGCGTCGAGAGCGGCGGAAGTACTACGCCGCGTGCCCTTCAGGGCGTTGGTCGAAGTCCCATCACACCAGCATCCGCGAGATCAGCTCAAGCACCTGGAAGTGGCGGCTCCAAAGACCACAGTCCAGTCGTTGAACCGAGGGCAGCGGTTGCTGCGGCGGCACAGAGCCTAAGGAGGAGCCCTAGAGGAAGCCCGATCATGGACATCGAGTATGAGGAAGATAGCAGAGAGGTACGATGAAGCTCGGGGGGGGTCTCGTGAGCGCTAAATTCAAGATTTGAAGCACAGGAAACCGTTCGAAGGCGCTCCGATATCGATACCGACATTATACGGCATCTGGTTTTTGCGGTAAACAGATCGACACGAAGAGAAGCAAGTGGAACGACGCTTGCGTATACCAGCGTATGTGTTGTATTAAATGTTCCCTGCGCCTTGATCACTCCTCTACAGCGCGTGCTAAAAGCGCATTATTGCGTCTTTGAAGTACCGATGCGATACCACACCACGATACACCGCCTACACGACCCTCTCGATACCCGACCACCCCCAAACACGCCTACCCGACATACATATTATACACACAACACTAGCGAGAACGAACACCTTCGCCTCAGAGATCGGCGGAACTGAAGGCATATTGTACTATAGTCGGAGTTTTATTTGATTTTGGAGTTACAACAGACCTCTGGGTACTTGTTCATACTGGGGCTCTGGGTATCTGGATCTCGGTTCTTTCTGTTTTGATTAACTGCATTTTGTTTCTTGATTGTCTCAAAAGACAGGCGGCTTGATATGTTTTTGGATTCTGCGTTAGACCCAAAATGGGGTTGGCTTTTGTGCTTCTTTTGCGAACTTTGGATCAATACAGCATCCGGGTAATTGTTGGGATTGAGGGGGTACGGATTGTGGATTAGTGTGCTTGGAGGTAGTAGGAGGAGGCGTGTTGATATTCTAGAGTATTGGCCCGGTGGAGTGGGCGTGAATGAGATTCGTGTATGCTGTGGATTGTTGGCATACACCGGTTCGCGACTGTTTGGCATGTTTCAATGCTTCTTTGCAAAATTGAATGATGTGATTTGGAGAAATCTGTGAATTATCTGAGCCGCCTTAGACGATGCCATCTCACTTGTCTTATTTCATAAATCTCGCTCCAAATATCACGACATTATCACAGTCCATCAGCCCCTGCTCTCCACAGTTCGTGGACCACATCGCTTAGACTTACCGCATGCGTCTTACCCCTTGTAAATGCCAGTCTCACGCATTAACCACCTTGGCATCTGCCCTCCACACCCAAGCCCTGGCCACAGATACGGCCCTCCACACTTTTCTGACAGCCAAGACTTGCCCCTTCTGGGAACGAGGGGGGATGTGAGGAGGGAGGTAATCTGTGTGCCGCTCTACGGGTGGTAGATGCGGTCTTCCACACTCTGGTCATGGGTGGGGCCACGACTTGCTGCATCTAGGCTGTCGTATGCTATGCCGCCTTTGCCGTCTACCGCCTGGTTCATAGATGTGTGTGCTGCTCTACGGGTGGTAAATACTGCCCTCCACGCTTTTCGAATGCGTAGCGGCCAAGACCTACCGTTTCGAGACTCGTCCATGCGCCCAGCAGCGAGTAGCGTCAAGACTTGATGTGCCGTTCTGGGTTAAGAGTCTAGTAAAAGGGTTTAGTAGCAGTGGATATGATTCACGAAGCGAAAGAACGGCCTTCAAAAAGTTTCCAGACATGCCATGGTTTACCAGTTTGAAGATCACGTGACTCTGACTACATATGCATGATTTTCGTGAGTTGGACTATAGATAAGTGCTAAACATACACTTAATAAATCCTCATGAACAACTGAGTTCTCCTCTGCTCTTTGAAGTTATCAATGTTTGCCGCCACCACAACACGAAGTCACGTTTAGCGCGATCGACACGCTTCCCGTTCCTTATCTTTGGGCTCGATCTCCTTTTCACCAACTCGCAGCCACACCGGCCAGCATTTCCGCGGGCCGATAAGCTGAATGCCATACCAGCCCCGGTCGATCTGAGCATTAGCAGTAGCGTCATCAAGCTTTGGAGCTCTAGAATACCCCAGATCTCCGGAGATATGTCTCGAGTCTTGTTTTCTCTCCTTCAAAAGGCCCCCTCGGGGCTGTGTTTTCGAGCTTCTGTAGCCTTTGAATCTTCTGATATGCACCATGCCTTCTACGGACGTCGAATCCGCAACAGAGCGGACGCATCTCCTCTCCCATGCTGCGAACAATCGCAGATTGAGCCATCTGCAGCATGAGGACGAGGCTCAGTCTATCATCTCGTCTGCTGTTACGAAGGAAGAGCAGCAAATGGCCGGCAGTACGGTTGGGGAAAGATTGCCGTACAACGACTATACGACCATTGACTGGTTACATGATTTGGTAATCTCTTCCCGCTGTCCAAACTCGCAGGCATTGATAGTTCATAGGTAAAAGATTCGTACCGGTTCCGCTATATCAAATCTCGGAAAGGCCTCCGCTACGAGCTCGTTTCTCTCTTCGAAGCCTCTTCTGGATGGATTGCCGTGATGATTATAGGAACGCTTACGGCTTGTGTAGCGTTTGTCGTGGATGTGGCCGAAGCAACTGTCTCGGACTGGAAGTTGGGCTACTGCACCAGGAATCCACTGCTAAATCGCGAAGCATGCTGCGAGGATAAGACCCCTCTCCTTGGAATTCAATCCGAGATTGGAGACCAATGCAAGCATTTCCAACTATGGTCGGAGAATTACTGGGCCTCATTTGCCATCTACGTAGCATGGGCGTTGCTTTTCGGCCTTATCAGCTCCAGCGCAACTATGCTCACGAAAAGCTCGTTGCCAGCTGTAGCACCAGGGAAGGCAGGCAAGCCTCACGACACAAAGTCCAAATCGCAGCCGGCTGGGAAATCGATGTACATGGCCGCTGGCTCCGGTATCCCAGAGATCAAGACCATTCTCTCCGGCTTTGTGATCCCCAACTTCCTGGACCTGAAGGTTCTCGTTGTCAAAGGCTTCGGTGCCATCTTCGCCGTTGCTACAGGCATGTGTCTAGGCAAAGAAGGTCCTTTCGTGCATATCTCTACCTGCGTGGGCTACATTGTTGGCAATTGGTTTCCCAAATACCGAGAGAATGGCCGCAAAATGCGAGAGCTACTCTCCGCTGCGTGTGCATCAGGCCTCAGCGTCGCTTTTGGTGCACCTATCGGCGGCGTCTTATTCAGCTACGAAGAAATCAGCACATACTTCCCACGCAAAGTCCTCTGGCGCGCTTTTCTCTGCTCACTCTTCGCAGCGATGGTCTTGAAAGCACTTAATCCCACGGGCACAGGAAAACTCGTTCTCTTCGAGACTAATTACGGCACTTCATACTCACCAATCCACTACGTCGTCTTCGTAGTGCTAGGAATCGCGGGCGGCATCTTCGGTGGCATCTTCTGCAAAGCAAACTTCAAGTGGTCGAAATGGTTCCGCAGCTACGGCCTCATCAAGAACCACCCCGTTTTCGAAGTCTTCCTCGTCGTTCTCGCCACCACTCTACTTCAGTACCCCAATCCCCTGACGCGAGAACCAGGCGACACAATCATCAAGAACCTCCTCGTAGACTGTCGTTCCCCCAAGTCAGCCAGCTCCTGGGTCTGCACACACGAAGCCGACGCTGCCTCAAGCACTTCCGCGCGCTGGGTCTACGTCGGCTGGCTCACTTACGGCACCCTCACCAAACTCATCCTCACGATCATCACCTTCGGCTGCAAAGTCCCCTCGGGCGTGATCATCCCCGCCCTCGACGCTGGCGCTCTCTTTGGCCGCCTGCTAGGCCAATCTATCGGCACCATCTCCCCCGGCATCTTCGCGATGGTAGGCGCAGCCGCCTTCCTCGCCGGCGTCTCCCGCATGACCATCTCCCTCTGCGTAATCATGTTCGAGCTCACCGGCGAACTCGAGTACATCGTCCCACACATGATCGCAATCCTAGTCGCGAAATGGGTCGCCGACGCCATCTCATCGGAGGGAGTATACGACCTCGCGCAGACGGTACTAGGACACCCGTTTCTCGACGCCGATCACGCAACGCTACTCGTACGAAAAGAGAGTCGGTTAGTGCAGGAACTCGTACCGCCGAAGCAGACAATGGACGAGATCACGGTCGTAGTGCCGCCGAGCAACAAAGTCCCTCGCGTGCTGCTGCAAAAGAAGCTCGATCAGCTTCACGCGAGGGGCCTTATGGACGCGGGCCTCGTGCTCGTGCAGGCGCTTCCCGGAACGAGCGTGCAGATGCTGCAGGGCTACATTGCGGAAGGCGAGCTCGCGTTTGGGCTCTCCAGTAAGCCGGACGCGCTGGGCTCGGTGTACGCGGCTGATGCGGAGGTGAGGCTGTTGGGTGGTCCGCATGAGGAAGAGCATGAGGCGGAGACGGTGATGGACCTCACGCCGTTCGTGGATCGCACGCCGATCACGCTGTGCGCGGCGGCGCCGGTGGAGTATGCGGTGGAGATGTTTGGGAAGCTGGGTCTGCGGCACCTGTGTGTGGTGGAGGAGGGGACTGGGGCGTTGGTTGGGGTGGTGATTAAGAAGCGGTTGGTTGCGTTTTTGGAGGGCATTCATTGAGAGATGCGTGGTACGATATTGAAATCAAAGACTTCACAGTATGAGTAAGCATGGTGGCTCATACTCTCTCTTAAACTCTTTATCTCTTATACTCTTTTAGTTAAAATTCTATCTATCTGCAAAAAAGAAGAACCTTTTCTCACTCGTCTACATCTCGAACTCGCGGTATTCAGAAGAGCAAAAACTTCGGGCCGAAGCCCTACGAAAACCCCTTGTTGCACCCAAGGGGCTTTCTGAAGGCGGGATTTCTCTCGCATGACTGCACCAAAATCGGCTGTAGGCCCCGAACGGCGAAGGCGGCGGCGAATCGGAGCGTCTATATACTTGAATAGTTGCACAAGCAGGGAAATGAAGGGTAAGATATCCGAATCCGCAAAAAGAAGATACCAGTCCGCTCATGCGGATCGAACCCTATCCCTTCTTTGAAAGAGCAAAAAGCTCAGGCCGAAGCCCTACGAAAACCCCCTGTTGCACGCAAGGGGTTCTTCGGGTCACTGCGTCATTGCGCAAGTGGTGCCCCGTAGGGCGAGGGCAGCAGCGAATTGGAGTGTCTATATACCTGGATACTTCTACATGCAGCTAAAAAAGATGAGATGTGAGATATCCAGTTGGCGAAAAAAAAGAAACTGCGGACCCGCTTACGCGCGTCGAACCCTCCTATGAGATAGCCAAAAACTCAGGCCGAAGCCTTACTAAAAACCCCTTGGTGCACGCAAGGAGTTTTTTACGACCTCTCGGTCGACAGAGCTGAGTGGAATTGCACCCGACCCACTGCGCCACTCGAAAGTGTGCAGGCCCCGAAAGGCGAAGGTAGCGGTGGCTTGAAGTGTATATATACCTGGATAGTTCCACAGGCCGAAAAAAGATATGATGCAATAAATCCCGTTAGCAAAAAGGAACATCCAATCTACTCGCTCATGCGGATCGAATCCTCGACAGTAAAAACTCAGGCCGAAGCCTTACTAAAAACCCCCTGGTGCACCCAAAGGGGTTTTTTGTCGACCTTTCGGTCGTTGTTGGAGCCCAGCCCACATAGGCCCGACCCCACTGCATCACTCGAAAGTGAGCAGGCCCCGAAAGGCGAAGGTGGCGGTGATTAGTGGCGTATATCTACTTGTGTATTTCGACTTGATATACTCACACGGCGGAGAAGTGTCAGGTATGTATGTACGTACATTCTCCATCTTGTTCCCGTTCAATGGCAGCACACAAGCCTGGAAACCATGCACGTCGTTCAAGTGAAAGTTGTAGTCCCCCGGCCATCACGTGGTGACCAAGAAAGCATTCGACAAAAAGAAATACCTGGCGGGCACGCGTATCGAACCCTGAACCCGTAAGGGGGAACAAAAAGCTCAGGCCGAAGCCCTACGAATACCGCCCCTTGCCAAGGCGGTTTTTACTATATGACCGAATGCCCGAATGAGTTCGCTGGTCAGACGCTCAACAGGCAGACACCCCTTAGGGCGAGAGTCGGGGGAAATAATGGGCATTATATGTGATTGCTGGGGCGTTCATTCACTAACGTAAGAACCAAAATCTCGTCAAGTCGTCAAGCGAAGTCTAGCATCATATAACAGAATCGCTATAGCTAGAACGAAAGGCATGTCGTTTCCCTATCCTATCTCTTGGTACCACCTCCCCCTCTACTCTCCTCCCTCTTCGCAACATCCTCCCTAATCCACCCCCTAGCCCTCATCAAGCACTTCCCCAACAAATTCTGTCCCCAATAACTCCTATACCGCTCCGCGTTCTTCGCCGTATACCCAATCCCCCACGTGCGATCCTTACTCCCCGCCTCCGCCAGCTCCCGCTCCCCCGTCCCCAGCAACACCTCCCTAAACGCGCGATTCTGCGTAAACTTGCAATAATTCCCCTGCTCCACCACCCGCTCCTTCACCATCCGCTCATGCCCCGCCTTCACATGCCCCCACCGCTCCGACGAGAACCCTGCAACGGCCGCGCCGAGCGCCTGCTGCTCTTTCGGCGATTTCGAATCCATGATCCGTACGGCGGTGCGGAAGTCGCTGAAGTACAACGCTTTCGCGAACATCATGAACTGCTCGGCGCAGTTGAAGTTTATTTTGCTAGTGGCAAGAATGGGTAGCTCCCTTGAGGCAGCGACGAGGGGGTCAGCCGGCTCGCCGTTTATCATTGTGGTAGTGTCGGAAAAGGAGGGGGGTTGGGGGCCTTCGGTGAGCAGCCAGACGAGCGCGGAGGTGGAGACGGTGAAGGGGGAGGGGTGCCATTGGCAGAAGAGGCCGTAGGGTTTTTCGTCGGGCATGTAGAAGAAGAGGGTGGAGTTGGGGCTTTCGGTGGGGGGGTTTGGGGCGGGGGTTTTGGAGGTGCGTTGGTGGGGTTTTGGGGGCGGCATGGTGGCGGGATAGGGGGTGATTTGTGTGGGGTGTCTTAGGTGAGTGAGTTGAGTATTGTGTGGGGGTAGAAAATAAGGATATCTTGATAATTAAATACTTGGGTCGTGGTTGGAGATGAGTCACGGCTCACCGGGGGCGAACCATGGTACGCACCATGGTCACGAATGATGTGAGTCCACGATACTATTTGTAGTGCAGGCACGTTCGATGGAGCAGCCCAGGAGAACAGGAGGTGTAGCAGTTCTTTGTCTTTGGCGCACTGTATTTGCTAACAAACGAGCGATGCAACTTCTGGTATTTGGACGAGTCTGATTTAATCTGCCTAATTAGAAGTCAGGTTTGGATTGGTCCTCTAGCATCTTTGAGGCAGAGTGATTGTTAGCTTGCTTGGATTTGCTTGGTTGTTTGCTTCTTCCCGTTTACTCCGACGATTGACTCACACTCTTGGAGCCTGATCTGTGGCTCAATCTAAGACCCCATGTCGCAGGTCCACTGACAACACTCGCCGAGCTGTATCATACATTTGCCTGAAAGGATTACCAGAACTTTGTCCTGAGTGCTTCATTGACGGCCCTCGGGCATGGGATGCTCATCACTCAGCATCCTTCGTGCTTTCGAAAAGTAGCTTTCATGAAAGCGTCGAGCTGCGCGAGCGGCCTCAGGGATCTAAACTGTGGATATTCATAGGTGTGGTCGGGCGCACGCACGAATAGGGTCACATAAAAGGTGCACTCGATACAAACGTTGCACATATAAACGACTTAAACGTTCTCTAGATCGTTGAAGAACCGACATCTTGAAGGATAATTGCACCAGGGCTGGGATAGCTTCTACAGAGTTGACTTCTGTTTTGTTCAGACCCGTGCAGGCTCACGGTGGGTGTAAAAGTCACCAATAGGATGAACTTAATTTCTATAACCGCGTCAAGCGGTTCCACCAAAGAACTTCCGTGGCGAATTAGCCCGCTGATAAGGTTTCAAACCTGAGAAAGCAGAAAAAAAGATACCCCCATTGATATACTGCGTACCCTTTCTCGAACTACTAGCGTACCTGACTCTCCTTCCCTTCTCCAAGACATCAGCCTCCCAGTCATGTGAAGCCATCAACAGGTAGGTTGGCGAGGCCAAGAGAGAATCTGTCTAACATGGACAGGATAAACTCTTTTCTAACTCTAGAGTCGTCGCGATGCATTGCGTGTGGTGATACATCTTATGTGTAGGTAGGCTGCGTCTTTGAACGAAGATCAATGTCTTGTGGATGTGTCAAGAAAGTCCCCATATGTCTCATCGAAGTCAATGCCATAGACTTGCTCAAACCCTCGTGCTACATATAGGCAAGCCAAATTCATTCTAGCTTTGCACGGTGGGCATCTATCCGCTTCTCTCGATTGAATCAAGGCAAGGTTATCTCTCCGAATAGTACTGGTTATATGGTCGGTGCAGATCATTAGTGAGCACTATACAATCCTGCTTGCTAGTCGTATAGTCGCTTTCTTCGTAGATTGACTGGGCTTTGGTGGGAAACAGGCATCGGTTTCTGAATTTCGGTTCCGAAAGGACCGGCGGCGGAACTCCCATTTCACTGAGTCGTTCTTCTCTTCGTGTGTACTGGTTTTGATAGCGAGTTATATGCGGGCCGCGTAAAGATATAAAACTTTGACAGAAGAAGGAATCGCATAGGGCCCTGTCCTACCAACCCGGGGATGCAAAGTTCTGAACCGAGGCGGACCAAGGCGGCGACCATTCCATTTTAGAGTCTCCGATTTCCCGTAACCTTGTACAGATTACGAAGATGGCTCGTGTTGCTTAGACTCTGTACGGTAGTTCGGTCTCCCAGGCGAAGGTCTCGTCCTCCAAGCAACATTCGGCCAGCACTAATGAGCATGATTATCATGTGTGGTGGTTTTTGTTTCCGTCTGGCCGGATACATATCTAGCCCTCTTGTGGTAAGAATCAAAGAGACGACAACGCCATTCCATTCATCTCCCGTCCACCGCTCGCACATACGTGGTCCACTTCCCTGCCATGAAAGCCTGTGACTACGGGCGAGACTGGCCTCTATTCACCATTCTGTGGCGACGTCGCACTCCTTCTTTTTGATTTTGCAAAACGTGCACTTCTCTCCAGCCCCAGTACAATCTTTCGTCGCCGTCCTGACATGTTGACTCCTTGATTTGATGGTGAGGCGAGATATACAGTGAATAAAGTGTAGTATATAGTCGTTTCGGTGTGTCGTATATAGTCATATATGAGAGTCCCAATAGCACTATGCTAACTCATGATGCTTGCAGCTGCCAATGGACCCAGGGTCCAGCTGAGCGATGCGCTGACCCGACTAATAGCCAAAGTCAATGGCGATCGAAGAAGTCGGCACACCGTGATCGGGTTGGTCCCTAGCCGATTTTGAAGTGTCCCTGTGAACAGTTGGTCATTGAGGGTTTTTCCAGACAGTGGCTGCATAGGTCTTCCAAGTTGCTTTTGGTATTCATGAAGACTTTTCGTCTTTTGGGTACTAAGCTCTGGAATCATCGGCTGGGGCAACGTGGTGGTTTTCGTCCTCGACCAACTCAAGCGCATGGCTCCAGAAGTCGTTTGTCCACGCCTGGGTCGTCTTCAAAGCAGAGCCAACACTTCCTTTGATGTTGGCAGGTGCGAATGTGTACATTTCGACTATTTGGACATTGCCGCAAGTATGCAAAGTACAGCCAATACGAAGTCGAATTCCTGTTGAGCCCTGTGACTTGAAAAGCTGCATGTCAAGTTCTTCTTGTCATCGTCGCTGCACTCGTACCAGCTAGGGATCTGTCAAGGCTTTTCGTAGCGGGGTTAGTGTGTCGGCAAAGTCGGTACGTCAGCAGTAGAGCTATCACGTGGCCTTCTCTCCAAGTCTCAAGTTCTCCCTCAGTGTCTGGGCTGAGACTTGCCCTTCTTCGCGAGAGCCTTTGGTCGCTCCTGAGCTATGAGAGTGAAATCTCCGCCGGTGATTTCGTAGGCATTAGCTAGCCCAAGCCTCCGAACTTCTATACCGCCGATTCCGTGGTGGTTGATGCTCTCGGGTAATGGTTCATTAGATCCGCATGGCAAGGTAACAGTAGGCTCTTCGTCGCCAACAGTCGTGCTTCCTAGGTTTCGTTGATTTTGTCGAAGCCCACGTCGCCGTCGCTGTCGTTCTCGCCAAGCTCGCTATGTCCAAGACCATCACATCCTCGTTCAGCTAGGTGGACCGCTGCGAAGAACACCGCGCACTGGTATTCGAGATATTGCCCCAATTCGATCCGATTTTCCTCCAGGATCCATTCGGCCTCTTTCCATCCAAGATGCCAATACATGAAACGATGGACGAGCTCGGTGATGGTGAATGGGCAAGACTTCGAATTGCATGAACGTCGTTCAGTCGGATAGCGAAGATATGATCTTTGCATATCTGTACGTTCGTAGTGTGGTTAGGTTCGCGGTCTGTTGTTTCAGCGTGGTTGAGATGTTACTCTGGCTGTCTGCACATTGGTCTCTTCGTCGGATCATGTATTGCCAGAGTCGGCTACGCTGGGAACCCGCAGTCCATAGTCCATATATACAGACGAGCTATATCAAGTTGAGGGAAAGTATATAGCACAAAGCTAAATTGTACAGCCTGTACAGGATTTAGCACTTGAAAAGAGCTTGCGGAAGGGATTCGTACTAGCCGGAACCCACCTGCGCCATTTTTCTCCTCGGGAAGATCATCGAGAGGTAGCCAAGACTGATCGCGTCTAGGATATCGCCAAAAATGATGAACGGCCGCGTCGGGAGCGAATTCTTTCAAGGACTGCCGTAGCCTAGCGAATACGAACCAATAATTCGCCCCGGATATTGTCCCCCGTGAAAGTAGTCTGCATGCGTTATCAGTGTTTGATGGGAGTGAGGGAAGGGGAGGGGCTGCAACAATCGTACCTTCCAATGCCATTTCGTATGCATTAGCTAGACTGCTCCACTAACAGCACCTCAAGGTCCCTAAGTACCATCAACTCAGTATCATCGCACGTCAACTAGAGAATGAAAGAGGTCCATATCATTCTTGTCGTAGCCCGCCTCCTCTCAAGGCCCTCACACGGGGGCATAGCCTTGATCTGCGCTTCCTCTTCCGCGGCGCCATTCGTGCGAAGGTGATCCAGTTTGATTTCAAGATCGGAGATTCGTCTGGGAGGTTTCATCATGGGCTGTACTTGGCATGTTTGCGCAGGCTCCAATCGTTGAGAGATCGGTCGCGCCTAGCTTCTTGTCGCATGAGGTCCGTAAGGTGCACGAACGGCGTGAAGGTCTTTCTTCTTTGCTGTTCACACCATAAGGGCACAGCTGGGTTTTGAGTGACGTAGCGCTAACCCTAACCCTAACCTAAACCAAGATAGAGTCAGCTGTCCTAGCGGAGGTTTGGCAGCTGCTTTGAGATCTTGCTCCGAATTAAACACAGTAAATGGAACTGTAACCACTTTATCGGTGCAGCTGTATATGTCAGCATCAGCATATATATAATATAGAAAGATTCCTTACCTAATATCTAGCAAGTTGTAGATAAGGGAGCTTCCTTGATATCGATCGTACAAGGTCGCTTCCGTCAAGCTCTTGTACTGTTCATCTGTCCATGCATTTGCCGTAACAAAAAGAGTCATAGAGCCCTTCGCCTGGTATGTATTTGGGCTAGTGCCATTTCTGATGCCGCTGGAGTATCACACACATGCTCTAGAATGGCTGTGATACAAGTGTGAAGTATATATAGCAGAGATGATTGATTTATATATGGAGAGATGAAAGATGGATGGTTGTTATACGAATAGAAGAGTGGATGAAGGTTGAAGCAATTCAGAACTCCGTCAACACGTCTGGTCATATACTCACCTCTCCCACCATTTTCATCCATGCGCTTACCGTTTCCGTCACTCACTTGAAAGCCGGTGTATTGCTTGTGTTATCGCTTGTTGCGCAACGGCATGCCCGACGGGTGAGCAACATGCTATGCTTACCAACATGACGCGTGCAGAATTGCCGATTCCGGTGTCAACAAGCACCTGTCTTCTTCACTCACCACCAAAACTCAGCGTGTAAGGAACATGTTTACCATTTTCCATGTTCTTTAGACACGAGAAAGCGGTAAGCCGAGGTGATGCATCCGCAAGAGTCTTGCTCGAGCTAGTCCGACGCAGGCACGGTCCCGTGTCTTGGTCTCTGCGATGGCTGAAACCATCAACCAGACAAGCTCACCGTGCATATCCCAAGCTTTGCTAAGCTACAGATGAGACAAGCATGCGAGTGAAACAACGAGCAAGCCACGGATGATTCTGCGAACGCGGCTGTTTCCGGGCCTGATGTGGCGGGGAAAGCACGGAGACAAACCTCGGGACAACCCGCTGCAGACTCAGACAAACGTGACTAGGATCAAAAAGAAAATTCGCGGTGTTTGACGTTTGATGAAAATGAGAACGGATCTTTCGTAGGCCGAGAAAGGGGAGAGGGTACGTGACGGACGCACGTATCGTCTAGGTGTTTGACAGCCCAGATCATCACAGGCTTCTGGTTTGATGTTCAACAAGGATCCAGAACAAGGTTCGAAACGTGCAGAGCAAGCGAGAGGTAGTGCTCGGTGATGGAATGTTTGAGGGGCACATGGCT
Source organism: Lophium mytilinum (assembly GCA_010093605.1). Classification (NCBI taxonomy): domain Eukaryota; kingdom Fungi; phylum Ascomycota; class Dothideomycetes; order Mytilinidiales; family Mytilinidiaceae; genus Lophium; species Lophium mytilinum. Next base: position 733,201 of record MU004188.1, on the reverse strand, counting down.
TAGGCTGAGATGTTTGACGTTGGGAATACCACGCATTAGACCTCCTCGAGAAAACTGGGGCCGAGCGGACCTGAGATGCAAAGTCTCTCTATCATCCCTTTCAACCGGATCCCCGCTTCGAAACCTCAACATCACCTCCTTACAGCAGCACGTAAAGTTTGTACTCTATTGAATTTATCCAGCCGCGCATCAAGAACAGCCGGGGCTAATGGCTACCTGTGATGCATGAACATGTACGGGCTTGATCGCAAGTATACCGATCCAATGCAATGGTAAAGTAGAGAAAGGAGAAAAGCAGAGAACGCTCTCTCCCTCATAATTCATTATCCGTAACCACTGTAACGCCACATGCTCCACGGCCTGTAACCTGGTATCATACACCCAGTGTCCCGCAGAAAGAGATCTTCCTTTGCACAGATCCTCCACGCTTCACCCGTAACGCCACCATCCTCCGCAAACTTGACTCATTATAGCGGGATGGCGCAGACATGCAGAAAGAGAGTGACTGGAATCTTGAAGCTTTGAGAACAAAGAAAAGTGGCCTGTTATTCCGTCTACAGCACCATGGCAAACGCTGCACCTAGCAGCGCGCCGAACGAGACCCAGTAGGCCGGGGTCGCGGCACCAGTTCCCGTGACAACTGCGAGCGACTTGGATCCGCTCGGCGACTCGGCGACAGTTGTGCTTGGGTTGCTAGGGGAGCTCGCGGCCGAGGAAGAGGTGGACGCGGTGTGGTTTGCGCTGTTGCTTGGAGTGCTCGAGGCGCACGAAGTGGAAGAGGCAAAGCCAGGGGGCGTGACCGGAGTCTCGAAGCCGGTGGATATGGTTATGAAGTTGGCGCAGGTGATGCGAGTCTTGTTGGCGAAGTGGACGACAATGCTACGGTTGCCAAAGTAGGCTGGAGTGCCCGGCACCAAGGAAAGATAATGGTCGGTGTAGCTGTAGGTCACAGGAGACAAGATAAGCGTGTTGAGCTTGAAGAGGTTGCGGGCGAATCGGGCGACGAGGCCGTTCTTGGGCCTTGGGTAAGGGTAGAAATAGGTAAGGAAGAGGAAGAGAGGGGCACTTACGCAGCGGAGTAGCCGGTTGCATTGATGGTGCCGTATTTGCCGCTCAGATCGCCAACCTGGCACGTCTGTTTCTGGCTGGAATCGCATGGTGGGGTCTCGCCGCGGCCGTAGGGGTCAAGATGGGCGCCAGCACCGGTGCAATTGCCATCGGCGGGGACAGCCTTGTCGTGGATGTGGTACACTATTGTAAGGTCAACTTCTATTCTCATATCTCTATCATGGATCAAAACATCTACGCAAGCTCAACCGCTGCAGTCCGACAGAGGGCCGGTAGCAAATTCTGAAATGGCAGGAGTGACTCACAGAAAGGACCGCCCTCAGAAGGGAGGCCGCTGAGGGTAATGGCAATATCGGCACCCTTGCCATTGGGAGGGCTCATGATGGTGATGGTACCGCGAACCTCAGTATCAACACGGTTGGGCAAGACAGCAAAGTAGCTGGCGCTGAGGTTGTTGGTCGTCTCGGGGGCGTCGGTGGCTAGGCCAAGGGCGGCGGTCGAGAGGACAGAGAGAAAGAGTGAGGTACGCATCTTGTTGAGCGACAGCTGTAGGAGAGGCTGTGTGATGAGGAGTGATGATTGAATGAGAGGCTGGAGTTTGTCTTGAAAGAGTGTGGTGGTTTATGTCGTTTTGAAGAGCAAGGCGGTGGGTGATGAAGGGTCTCGGGCCGGGGCCGGAAATTGGAATGTGAGTGATGTCAGCGGGTCACAAGGCGGTTGGGTGCGTGCCAATCCCAAGACAGCGCTGCGGTGCCGAGACAGTTGCGGATGCAGCGAGGAATGTGACAGCGCTGGATGCGAGCGGGAGCTTCAGCGAAGAGTGAAGATGTGCAATCGAGAAGAGAGAAGGCCGAAAACGGGGATATGGGCAGTAAATCTAATTTCACAGCTGGGCGTAGCACGGGGGCAGGCTGGCAATAAATGCAAAGGGCGGGGGCTCCTGATGCAGTGTTCTACATGTGCTACTTGGCCACGAATTGGGCTATGGAGGATTGGAACAAGGCCACGATGCCGCCCGCAAGGCTCTGACTGTTTCCTCTGCGGACAGGCACAGGAAGGGGCTCCCGGGCACAGGATTTGCAGCATCCTAATTACAGAACAGGCAGAAACAGGCACAGGCGGCACGTCGAAACATTTCATGGCCATCTTCGAAACCGCCATGCACAGACGCAGGCGATGGAACGGCTATGCAGGGGCTTCTCCCAATCACAGGACGTCGCACCAGGTCAAGCTTTTGATCACTCTGCTAGCGGCACGCCCTGGTTCCATTTTTACCCGCCGTGGATCAACGTCGCCCTTCACGTCCTCCGCCCTTTGGCAGGGCTGAGCAACACCAACCCCCTCAATCCACCGAGAAGAGCGAATGCGAATGCGCCCGAAACTCACGGCGCGCACAAAACCGCCAGCGTGTCCTCTGCGTCCTCGTCCGCCACCGCCACGGGCCTTAGCACGCGCTGGGATGTCTGCCAGCATAGAGGCCACATGTTCAGAGCCCAGTCAATGCTGCGAACCCTGCCCCGGAAGATGGAGATGGCCGTCCATCTATCTCACATTGGCCATATGTCTTGGCTACGGCCATGTCTGTGCAGGTGTTTCATCCTTCCAGCCCAGTAGCATGGCGTTGCATGTATAGAGGCCCACTCCCGTGATCCTTTACCGATCGCACGGATGATTGCAGAATCATGCAGTCCATATGCTTAATCATTTCGAGGGCGCCCAGAGGATCTTGAGATCTGTCAGCGATATCTGCATTCTTTGGCATCCTTCACTATATGAACTGAGTTACTCTTATCCTTCACATCCCATGCAGCTGTGCCGCACCCGCCGTGCTCTCAATCACCAGGCAGCTCCAGCCACCCCAAATCAACTAGCAGGAATTCAGATGCTGCGCCCTCAATTTCGAGCTGCTATTGAGGCTAAATAGAACATTCCTTTCGAGATTCCCCCTGCCTCTGTCCGGAAAACATTACTTCTTGAGGTGGACTTGGCCCATGGGATCACTCCAATCGGCATGACCTCTTTTCTAGCCTTCAAAGTCGAACCTTCCACCTGACTTACATATGGAGGTCACATTATCAGGAACTAATTCCCCTTCTGCTTTCCTTTAGAACTATCATCCTGCAAGACTGTTAAGTTCCTCATACTTTTCCTCCACAGATCGAAGTAGAACCAGGCAGAAGGAAGCTCGAAATCGCTATGAGAAGATCGGCTATGGAGTGAGCGGAGTGGTGGGTCGTAGGTCCATAACGCGTTAATAATCATCAGCGTATTGTATGAAACCGTTCTTCGCCCTCTCGAATAGATCATCATAGCCATTCTTCGCATGTGATGCTCTCCGTTTTCTGATAACTCTTCTGCGGGGTGTTGTTGATCTACAAGGGTGGAGATCGTCACCGTTTTTAACCATTCACCACGCTTTTTCTTTCCTTCACTTTTTCACACGCACCACCACTCACACTCCATTTCGGAGTCTCTTCAAACGATTTCGAACATCTTTCTATTCACGACAATCCTAAAGCCGAGCATGAAGACCTAAAGATCGGTCGAGGAATTATGTCTTAAAGATGCAACAAAACGTGGATATCACGTGATGGTTGGCGCCGATTGTGGCGGACGGCAGCTCGGCAACTGTGACTTCCATTATTTGAGTCAACTCGTAAGGCTGAGTGTTCGTACTGCCAAATTGTATTCTTTGAGTAGCTAATTTCAGGGAATCGTTGTATGATTTACGCAAGTGTCGCAGTGGCGGGTAGGTGTCACCTGACTAAGATTTCCCTTTTAGCTCTCTCCTATCTGTCACTCCCCCTCTTCTTCGATGTACATCACTACGTCAGTTTCTGCATACCTTTAAACAAGAAAGTAGCGACAGCAACGCTGGGACTCGATTAAGTATCTCTTTCGTGGCGCGTTTCCGGCTTAACGAACTAAAGCAACCAAGCGAGGGTTCCCCAAGTTGAGGCATTAAGGAAAAGCCAGATGTAAACGCATGAACCAAGATTTTGGCCCAGCTCCTGCAGTCCATAAAGCTGCGCATTTTTCCAATCTCTACATCCACGTCAGTTTGTTTTCACACCTCATACCCGCTTTCAAACGTCAACCTTAATCATGTCTCTCGTCTTCCTCCTCGCTCTGAGCATTGTCTTCTTAGCAACTACCAGTCCTTCCCTAGCCGTCCCACATTCCTCCTCAATTCCCAGCATCCCCTCCATCCCAAATATCGCCGACTTCTTACGCGACCACCCCCTTTATACCCGCCCTATCCAGCCCATAACCACCATCCTCGCCATTGGCGACTCCTATACTGCGGGTGAGGGTGCCAACGGCTCTGCCGATTACATCACCACCTCTGCCGGCTGCGACCGCTATAAGCAATCATGGCCACTCCAATTAGTTGCCAACCCCGCATGGGATAGCTTCAACAGCAGAACCCCAGACCTCGTATTCGGTGCATGCTCCGGCGCGAAAATGGACGATCTAGTAACCAAGCAACTAAAGCCGGGTATACCAAACGAAGCAGCGCAATACACCAAAATCGGAAAACCGCAGATAGCAGTCATGACAATCGGGGGTAACGACGCTAATTTCTTCGGGTGAGTCCCTCACCATTTCCCTACTATCATATCGACGCGGTTGCCCTCAAGATCTGGGACACATGCCTCACTAACACCCAACAGCGCCATCAACGACTGCATCCTCCACATCACGCCCCCCTCCAACTCCTGCCCCGAAACCCTCGCTTCCATCTCCACTACCCTCGCCTCACCCGCCTTCAAATCCCACCTCGCCACCACCCTCACTGCCATCCTCACCACCGGCCGCGCCGCCGCCGCCGCCTCGCCCCCGGAAAGCTTCCAACTCTACCTCGCCGGCTACGTGCCCTTCTTCAACGCCGACGACGCGGGGTGTGACAACGTGAGCTGGAACGTCCACGGCGGCAGCGAGCCGAAGTTGACGAGGGGGTTGCGGGAGAGCATGAATGGGCTTGTGGAGCTGCTGAATAAGGTGCTGGCGGAGGTGGCGCGGGCGATGCGGCCGTGGGGGGTTTTCTATGTCGAGGGGTTTGAGGAGGCGTTTGGGGGCCATCGGTTTTGTGAGCCGGCGGGGGTGGGGTATTTGGAGCGGCCGACGGGGGTGGGGACGTGGTTTTGGCATATTTGGTCCGGGGATGGGGGTGCGGGAGAGCTTGGGGGGAGAGATGGGGCAGGGGGTAGGGTTGGGAAGGAGGTTCTTGAGGACCTTGTATCAGAGGCGGTTGTGAGGGGGAGGGATGGGGAAGCGAAGGCGCCGGTTGCGACGCTTCAGAGGCGAATGGAGAGCGGGGAGTTGGCGGGGCGGGATGTTGAGGATGTAAGGCGGGCGCTGAGTCGGGTGTTTCATCCGAAGGGGGTGGGGTATGCGCCGTTTGCGAAGGCGTTTTTGGACGCTATACGGAGCAATCGGGGTTGAGATGGAGACATGAGGGGCATCATAGGGTTGGCTAAGACTGCAGAGGCTTTAAGAGGTTGGCTTCCTTTGAAATAGTAAAGGCAATGGCTTTGAGCAGTTGCTACTCCGAGTGCTAGGGGGTTTTTAGGGGCTTAACATATAGGCAGGGTTCTTTATCGCATCTGGTTATTGGTGGTCTCTTATGGGCATGGAGGATTTGAGGCGTAATCTGTAAAATGGATGTTTTGCGAGATGAAAGTTTGCACTTCACAGTCAGCGCCTGTAGCCTGAAGAGCTTCGCAAAAGCCAGCATTTCATTGACGACCACGAGGCATCCGCGATTCCATGGAAATTCGCCTGCGTTTCGAAACTCATCAAATCGTTGACACTAAGCTAAGACCTGAAGAAAAGCATATCGGTCATGCGTAAGATGAAATGAAAGGATAGTGACCTTAGCTGTAGTTGACGATGGGAAGCTATGTTTCAGAACAGGAGATGCTGCTGGCGGAAAAAATGCCTAGTGATCTGCATCAGTAAGAGTCTCTAGAGTGCTGTAAAACAGTTGACTAGGTTGAGCTCAAATCAGAAATCAAATGAAGACAACTGGAAATCTCTTAAATAGGAGCTGGCGAAAAGCCAACTAAGTTTGCAAACACATGCCTAGAACTACGGCCTCGGACTAAACGATACCCAGTTGCTAAAGATTTCACTCTCATCCACTTCCGTCTCATGCACTATCTTTGTCTCTTGGCCGTCAGGTAGAAACATCCTTTGCAATTGTTCTTCACTGAGTTTGGTCTCGTACAGCCGCTGCACCATATTGCAAACTGCAATTTGTCCAGAATTCTCTTCAAAATCTAACGGACGCTTATACTGCGCGCTCTCAATCGATAGCAGATCAGCCCCTTTCTGTACGAGTAGGAGTATCATCTCGATTCGACCATTCTCTGCGGCGGCTTCGAAGGCCATCCTGCCCTCCATCATAGATGGTGCTGCATTGACGTCCGCACCATGTTCTAGCAGCAATAATGCTGTGCCAGTATATCCTCCTATGGCGGCAAGTCGAAGGGCCGTACCCCCGGCTCGCGATGCCGGAGGCTCGTTGACATCAGCTCCCTTCTATATTAGATACCGAATTATTTCATTGGCTCCTTGTGCTGCTGCAGCTTGGAGAGGCGTTTGATGAACCCCCCATTTCGCTGGCAGATTGATGTCTGCTCCAGCTTTACCAACTGTTCAACTTTGGGTAGCTCTTCCGTTTCGATGGCGTACTGGAGGGCTCTCGACCTGTATGTCCCACTGTATATGCCCACAACACCATTCGGATCTCCGCCGTTCTCCAAGAGAATTTGAATGACTTCCATATTATGGACCCTTGCCGGCAATTGCTTGACCGAGCGCGCTCAAAGATTCACTATGATCATCTCCAATGTTGGCATATGCGATAGGCTAATTGATGTCTGCACGTTTTGCGAAGAGTTTGATCGTTTGTAGGTCTGCTCTTCGGATGGCTTCTTTGAGCGCTTCGGTTGCGAAACCTCGCCTTCTAGGTCGAGTATGCTCATATACTCTGAACAGTTCCATGATAAAGCTTACGTCGTGACACAGGGAAGCGATCAGAATAGCCGATTTATCAAACGGATTTGCGCCTAGCCCCAATAGCTGTTGGAACAGGTCAATGTCCTTCACTATGACGGTAGCGGCTAAACCAGTTATCAGCATCTCCTGCCTAAGCAAGCTCACGTCCCCAGGCATCATCAATATTCATCACGCCAATCACAGTCACAGTGAATCAAAATCAGGATTTCACATCGTTCGATTGGTATTCCCTAATGATGATCCCCCACTACATCCTCTTAACTCCCTCCCCATCCTTTCCCCAACCCCCTAGTACCCACGGCCACGGCGACCGGATACAGAAGGGAGAGGGCACTCTTCGCAGGTCGGGTAGCGACGGTAGTAAGGTGCAAATCGAGGGCATTTCGAGCAGTTCGGCTTGCCGTCTGGGCCCGGAGCGCTGGGGTCAGCGCGGGGGTTCCGCCGGCTCCAGTCAGCGCAGGAGGTGAACATTTCGTCCTGGGCGCCGCAGTTGTTGCAGATGAACTTCTCGTGCTTGCACACTGTGCAGGTGGGGGTGTTGGATTGATGAAGAGTGTCGTTTGATAAAGGGGTTGGTAAAGGGTTTGATGATGGATTTGGTAGTTAGGGTTAAGTTCTGTGGCTGCTGGTAGTTAGAGTTGTGATTGTGGAGAATGTTTAAATAAGGGAAAGGAAGAAGATGTAGTCAGGGATATATATACCCTCGAAAGGCCTGCCTTGACGAGGTGGCTTTCAGTGACTGTGCGGTGGCTTCAAGCGACGAGGCACGCCTTCACCTGATGCTGACACATTACTTATCAACTGTCACGCAGTGTAGCAGGGGTATACGTTGGGCATGAGCAAAGAAAAGAACGTATCGATGACGGAAGAGTGTACGTAGAGCAAAGAAGAAGACGGTAACCGCGCCATGCAGCTCTTAACACATCATTACTTTTCACATAACAACTAAGTTGTAGGCTCCTCCCTGACATTCACACTCTCATCCAAAGTCAAATCAATGGTGTACAAGGCAAGCTTAATCAATATTCTAGATATAGACTATCTCAGATCATCCGTTCCCGTCAATTCCTACCCAATATGCCCCAAGTGGCCCAAGCGGGGCCGATCCGATCGATAGCATTTGTCGCACCCATTCTTACGCTGGTTGACTTGGTTGGCACACTTGCATTTGGCAACTTGACTAGCATCGGGGACGGCCTCGCGCCCGTTATCAAAGCTGAAACCTAGGCATGATGTGAAGTACTCGGTCTTAGCGCCGCAGCGGTTGCAGGTCTGTGTGAGGTGTGTGCACATCGTGGAAGCGGTAGTGGTTGGGCAAAGTGGTCTGTTAGGCTGGTTCGATGGTGGGCTTTATGTATGGGGTTAGATTTCTGATTGCTGATATTTTTGCTTGTGTCGATGGTGGATATTTGGGTAATGGAAAAGAAGAGGAGCTAGGGAGCGTTATATACCCTCGAAAGGCTTCCCTACGTGAGCTGGCCTCTACTGGCTGTGAAGTGGCTTCGGACAACTGCGAGGCATGCATTCACCTAATGCTAACACGTTCCTAATAACGCCGCTTTTGTGTTTGCTGACGAGAAGCTAACCTTGCAGATTGATTTGGACATGAGGATTCTAGACGTTGCCAGGAGTAAGACGCAGAAAATGGAAGGGAGTATTGTAAGTAGGGAGTACGTAGAGTCAAGAGACACCAGGTATCCATAATACACCACGTAAGGGAAAACAGGCGTCGATTTTGTAGATGACGAAACTGAGCATAAGTCAAGCTGACTGAGGCCGAGAACAAGGCCGAGGGTTCACGCAAGCAGTCACATCAAGATCAGGATTATATAATGAGAGGCAAGCTTAATCAGATCGACTATCTAGATCATCCTTCCCTTGCACATGGACCCCACATCCACTTCATGGCCTATAGCGTCTACCCCCAAGCGAGCGTCGAAGGCATTCGGCACACCCCGCATTGCTCTGCTCATTGTACTGTGTCTTCCATTCGCAATCCGCGAATCCACGAGCATCAAGGACGGTGCCTTTCGGGTTATTGACACGGAACATCAGGCATGGCTTGTAGACCTCCTCCTTGTCGCCGCAGCGGGTGCAGGTGATTGTACTGAGTTGGCACATTGTGGAAGATGTACGGTATTGTGGTTTACTGGTGGGTTTCGATAAAACGTTCTATGACTGAGGGCGAGAATTTCGAATGCTGAAAGTTGTGGTTATCTTGATGGAGAGGACTTAGGTATATAGAAGGAAAGGAAGAAAGTGGATGTAGGTTTATATATGCTAGAAAGATTTTCTTGGTGAGTTGGGTTCCAGGGATAGTGAAGCATAGCTTCACAGGAAATACGGGTCACCGCAATACGGAACTGGTGATGACGTATGGGGCAGCCAGCTCCAAGAAAAGTTGTCAAGGACAACGAGTCCTTGGGTATCAATGGAAGAATTGAAGCAATGCCAGAACTAGTGAAGGGGAATCGTGAAGCCATGAGAATAAGGTTCTTAGTTATCATGGATAATCCCATACGATCTCGCCGATGTTTGTGGCGTCTCGGAAACTTCCGTCAGTCCAAATCAGATTGAAGTAAATCATTTTGAGCAGCCGAAAACCTTTTCGCCTACCTCAGACAATAGGAGCAAGATTAGTGGACTGCGTTTTGATCTATCGCTTCGCTTTTCAATTGGTGCGCTGGGGTACCTTAAGTAGTAATTGTTGCATTCACACAAACCTATATTAGACAGTATGTGTAGAGATATGAGGCAGCAGAGCGGACGATGGAAGGCATAATGGCCGCATTCAAGGAAATGAAACTCCAGAGCCAATGATACTCTACGAAAGCTGAAAGCAAGTAAAGCTGCATATTGGATCGCAAGTAGGGGGTATCTTACGCACTAAGTTCGATGAGGAGGAATATATCATGGAGAAAAGCGACCTTTGAGAAAGTAGTGCCCAGCCATAGGCCTATAGATATGCGCATTTCTTACATCCCATCATGACACTGACGTCTGAGGTGGCCTAGCGCGCCCATTAAGAGTAGAAATTGATGGCCTGGTTGCTCGAATGCGCCCTGATGACGATCTAGCTGTAGGCTTGTAAGACCATGTCAACCTAAATCATTGGAGGTCGGCATTAGTGATCAATCCCTCAAACAATACCCAAACCGAGTGCCATCGAAGCCATCGAGTCTTCATCATAGGAGATCATTCTCTTTGAGGGCTCCCGTGTGGTCACCCGAGTAGTGTGTGTGTGTGGCTAGCGTGACGGAGTCATGTCCGCAATTTTTCTCCTACGTCTCGCTATTTTCAGTCCCATAAATCTCATTGCAATACTTCGTAGGGCTCTCCTTCTTAGCAGATTCCACGTCCCAATCCTTCAAATTATCCTCGTCCTCTTCATCGGCTTGCTCCGAAAGCGCGGGGCCCGAAATTCCCTCTCCAGCCTATTTGTCTCCACATTCGCATAATAGATGCCTCAATTTCATCCCCAATAGCCGTATGACACTACCCCGTCATCGCATGTTACCGCGTCTCGCCCACGGATCGTGCAATGTCTCCTCTCCGCAACGGGCGTGGCTGAGTATAGCCTCAAGAACGCCGAGTTCGATGGAGTCGTTGAACTCTAGGTGGCCTTGCCTGGGGGAGAGCTCAGAGCTATACTTCTCTGCGACCTTCTTTAGCATGAACGCGGGGGGTGACGCTGGCGACGAGTGTGATTAAGCCAGCGGGTGCGGGGTTGGGATAGGTTGTGCGCATGGTGGGGTTCAGCAACGTTCTGAGAAAGGAGGTTAGATAGGAGTGGAATGGCGGGGGAAGGTTCAAGGCGAGCTCCCTTACAAGGTGTCGAGCCTTCACGTCCTGATGACAGGGAAGAGGAAAGAGTGGTTCGATGATTGACATTCGACGCGGCGAGGGAGTGATTTTGATACGGAGAAGCTGCTCAAACTTCGAAGGGACCCGTTCTGCAAGTCGTAATGTTGATAGCTAAGATGTGGAAAGTTGCCTGACGAGTTCGCAGATGTTGTAATTGATAGACTTGACAGCTGTTTAAGTTCTTAGAAGCTAATCGGAACACCACAAGCAGCGGTAGAAGAGCTTGCACATACGTCTATGTGAGCGTGCGGCATTTTGTGGTAGAGTTGCGGCGACATGGCAATTGAGAAAGTCCTTAGATAGGCGCCTACACGATGCTAACAGCGCAGCACTGGCTCGATTTGGGAGCCTGAGTAGGTTCGTGAGGTCGTGAAGGAGAAACGTGTATTGATTGCAATAACCAAGGACGCAAAACGAGAAGATGATGAAGAGAAGGATGGATGAGGCAGAAGCGTCTCACATGTAGTTGAAGCAGTCACGCAGTCACAGTTCACGACACCAAGAGATAGTTCAGAGTTCCGAAGCCGTCATTTCATTGAAGCTAAGATGTAGTAGCTAGCCCTAACCAGGCCTAGCCGTGGTATCGCCCATGATCCCTAGTGTTGACTGATGAAGGTGAAGTGGTTGTCCAGCTCGAGCATTTACTTCTTGGCCTGAGACGAGGGGTTAGTGAGATGAATATGTGTCCGGATTGTTGAGGCTGCTTACAGCGTGCTTCTCCTCAGAGGCCTTGTCCGAGAGAGCGTCCTTGCCAGCGGTGGCACGGTCAGTGAGGGATGCATCACCGTCCTTGGCGACCTGCTTGTTGGCCTCCTTGGAGGTGCCGGAGACACCCTGTTGGATGGTCTCGGAGGCGGAGTTGGCAGCGTTCCTAAGGTGAGGGGTTAGCAGCCGTTGCGGAGACTCAGAACGAGAGGGGCAGAGCATACTTGATGGCATCCATTGTGAGTTTGTTGTTGGGGATTGGTTGTTGGTTGGTTTGGTGTTGTGATTGTGATGTGGAGTTGTTGGTGGATGAAGAAGAAGACAGGAAGCGGGCAGGTGGAAGACTTATATACGCCCTCGACTGCGGCTGCCTCGTGGAATGACGCGCCCGGGCGGCCAGTGCGACTGCCTGCCCCTCACCCCATGACCCCTCTATGCCGCCTTCAAAGCTGTCGTCGCGATGACGTGTGGGAAGGAGTGCCTCAAGTGGCACGCGGAAGGCTACGCCCGAAGCAGCAAAAGTCCATTCACTGCTTGGCATGACGGCACGGCGCGAGCTGCCGGCCAATCGCGAGCAGCAACTAGAGATCCGCGCTATGGGCAATTGCGGCTTAGGGGCATTCTGGCATCCAATTGTTGCTTTCGCATGCGGGAAGCCACAGCAGATTGCCGACGTCATCGCTGCTGCCCCACCATTTCCGTGTCGGAAGACGAGCCCAGACCCTGATGTGGCGGGGCACATCTCCGTTCCTGGCCGCCCCGCCACCGATGTCAACCGCCGTGTGACCCTCTATATCCACTCGAATCGCGATGGCCGCGTCGCCAGCTGCAGCTGCGCCATTTCTATATGGACACATCGTCCCGAGGATGCACGGCAGGTAAGATGCAGCTCAGCGTTGGGCTCCAACCGACCCCGGAGGCATCGTCGATCGGGTTTCCGACGTCAATCCGCCTTACGCTCGTGGATAACACATGCCGATTTCCCCTCCATCGCGGAAAAGAGCCTGCCTTAGTACCATATACTATACATCAACTTGGGAGAAGTCTGACAACCGGCGAGCGGTAGGAACAGCAAAAGCAATACCGGATCACCATGTAAATTGCAGAACCGGTCACATTGCCAGAGGCCAAGTCTATCATTAGCAGTCCAGGCTGGAGTCCTCGTATCCACCGTTTTACCCGAGGCCAGCATCATCAGCAGTAGTCTAGACCTGGGACCATGATGTCAATGCCAAAGATCACGAGTAGATAAGATAGGAAGACTGCAGCGAGCTATAGGAGACAGTGATTAGTACTACATCCGGTAGACTGCCACGCAGCATCGAGAATCACTCCCGGGGGTTTCCGATCATGGGAGAGCTCTTTGGTAGACAAGACAGAATAGACCGGATCACGAAGTACCCCAATCAAAAGAAGCTGTGATTAATACCACATCTTTTAGTCTTTCCAAGAAGCAACCCCTTGAAACTACTAGATTTGCGAGCAGATTCAGCAATCCCTCGTCCCCGGCCCCATTAACGTTCCGTCGGCACGACCTCCGCTACAGTCCATGTCGGCGGATCTTCCACTCCTCCAGCGATCCAGCGCCTCCTTACATCCCTCACACCTCTTCTTCTCCGTCTGAGCAGGCACCCAACCCCTCCCACCGCCGTCTTTTGCCATGGCCAGGCAATCCAACTTCTCACAACTCTGGAACCTGTACTCCCCCCCCCTCCCGCACACCGGGCACAGCGTTTGCAAGAACCCACACATCAGTGACCAAGTTTGATTAGCTGGGTATCAGCAACCTTCGAGCTTTCCTTGATGTTATGTCCTGGAGCCAGAAAAGTGACTATGAATAGTTGTCTTTGTAAACATACTGCGTAGGATACTATGCACCGACAAAAAGCGAAGGAGATGCGAGGTTCTCCTGGCCGCTGGTACGCGGAGCCGAAGACGTGGATGCAGGATAACGCACCATGAGCTCTCTTCACCTACCTGTAGAGTACCACGGAACACCCCGATCAAGGTGCTAACTCACTGTCCGCCTTCACTGGCGGGCTTTGAACTATTATACTTTCCGGAATAGATCGTCCAAGTTCGCCTCCCTTGACTCTGGTCCCCGAACTCTTTTGAATCATGAATGCTGCATCTTCATACTTGCGAAGATGGGAATGCACCTTTCGAATTTGAAGTGAGGCCGAGAATCGACGACCTGAATGCTCCAACACGCAAGCCTCATCATGTAGTCACGTGCAGCTGACATAAGAGTCACGTGACGCATATGCACGGGCCATAACCTCGACACGTAGGATTCCGAAACACCAACCAGACGAACACCAAGAACCACAATCCGCTGGAAAATCAAGATGGACACTGTCGAGCAAATGTTATTCGATACTACTATAGGCAAGCCACCATGCCGGAGCCGCAACTCGCGTAGAATAACGTAAGCACCAAGCGGACGTCCGGACAGGGGGGTTAGGTAACAGAAGCAGTCCGGTCAGCATTGCGCCATCAGCCTCACGAACGTCTTGAAGTACCTCCTCTCTAGACCCATTCTCATACTGTCAATGTATTACCATTGCGTCTCTTACTGAGTAAAAAAAATTGACAAAAATACATTGGTACCACCTCATAGAAATACACGTTTTCATACAGCCGTTGACACGCAACTCTATCTACACTCACATCACTCTCCATAATCAATATCCAATAAAAATTACCCAAAACCCCCTTTCCCATTCCAAAGAAGCCCACATCTCCACCTTTCTCTTTTTCGTACCAGCCATCCATCACACCTCAACCCCCCACCCCTCCCCCCTCCGCCGCCCCATCACCTGCGCCTGCTGCCACTGCCGTCTGACATCCTCCGCCGCACCCCCAAGCGTCATCGCTACCGTCTCGCGCACCCGCGTCCGCAACAGCGTCTCCAAGCTCCCATACACGCCCCCAGCCGCACCACCCCCTTGCTCCATCTTCTCCCGCGCACCCGCCGCCGCCTTGCAGTACCGGTCGCTGAACTTATCAACCAGCTTCTCCACGCGGCGCAGCTCGCCCAGCACGACCTGCGCCCGGAAGCGCGCCTCGTCCTCGCCGTCGAGCTGGAACGCGCCGAGCGCGATAGGCGTCGCCGTAAACGCTTCGAGGGGCCCACCGCTGCTCGCGGTCCCGTCGGCGGCGGCGGAGGAAGCGGAGACGGCGTTGTGGGGCGAGCCCAGCCCCGCGACGGCTTGGTACCACGCGAGGATCTTGATGATGGTGAAGGCGACGGTGGTGCTGTAGTGGGGGTTCGTGGAGCAGGGGCAGCCGAGCAGCACCGAGACTTTCTCGACGGCGTCCTTGTTGGTGGCGAGGACGGAGTCGAGGGTGGGCAGGCCGGCGGCAGCGCCGAAGTCGGCGGCGGAGGGCTGGTAGGAGGGTGGTGCGTAGAGGTTGCTGAGGGTGGAGAAGGCGAATTCGGTGCAGTCGTGGTCGCGGGCGTGTGGCGTCGAGGTGGGCGCTGGGTCTGGGGTTGGGAGGGGACAAGGGCCTGTCATTGCAGTCGGCTCGGTCATGTATTTTGAGGTGAAGTAGGATTGGTCGTCAGAGGAGGAGTAGTGGTTTGGTGCTTGGGATGACATGGGATGGTGCATGGTTTGGGGCGTTGTGAACTGCGCGGAGTGGCCAGGCATGGTGATGGGAACAGAGAGCGTCCCGGTGTGATAAGAGGGCGGGAAGTGGGACAGAGGACTGCTAAATAGCGGCTCTGACGACGGAGTCAGAAAGAGATCTTCGGTGTGATATCCGGGCAAGCTAGGGCCGGTGGTGGTTTCTGGCGAATAGCGGCTATTGAACCCGGCCATAAACGCGTCTTGGTAGGGATACTCTGGGGTATTTGGTCCGAAGAAGAATGAATCAATCGGCTCAGGTGAGCTCTCTGCTGTAGACGATGCGGTTCGTGATCTCATGTCGAGCCGTGACCCGAAGGCTCCACAGGAGCTTGCCGGAGATACGTCGCGGATCAGTGACATGTCTATGCTTCGATTCTTTCGAGGCTTGCCTAGCCTAACGCATTTTAGCTCTTGGTCCTAGAGACAATATGAATGACTTACCTCATTGACGGGGAGTAGTTACAGCATATCCCCATATTTCCACACCGATGGCATGTAGGCCTGACCTTATCACACTTCACCTTAGCACGCGAGCATGCATCACAAGATGCTCTCAGCTTCCGCGGCTTTGGTTCCGCGGGCTTTGCAATAGGGCTACGATTGTTGACTGACATGGTTCTGGAACGAAGGTAGTGTTTAAAATTTGAGTGAAGGATAATTCTTTTAGCATGTTTGAAAGCCCGAGGGGCAAGACAAGATAATATATATATCGTGACGAACCAACGTCTGAGTCTCAGGCGACTATGATAGAGAGGGAAATGATCTGGAAGGATTCCTGTAGAACCAAGTCAGCAACAAGAGGGTCTGTATCCCAATAGATTGACCACCTGCATGGTGGCTTACATGGATCTGCACTACAACACTTTCAGCCGATGGGCTGTGCCTCGGGCCTGCTGGGGGCTGAGCAACCATGTTGAATGGGGAAAACGGCTTCGGCAACCCTGGTGCCAAAGCTCAAGATGCAAGTGCACGGCTCAGAATAGGCCCATGATCAGGCCAAATGCACAGACGAGGATGGAAAATATGCAGGAACCCAGGGTTTACAAGTTGGTTGCTGACATGGATATGAACAAAAGCTCCAGCAAGGTGTCCGCCCCCTTGCTTTCGCTCGTCACTGACGGGAAATCATTATGCTTCTGATACGATAGAGTCCCGAGCGGCACAGTCGTTAGTTGATTCAAAGTCAACACCAAAGGATTCCTGTGGAATGCTTCCAGGCACAGTGTCGGTGAACCCAGTCACTAGGACTTGAATGGAAGTAGGAAGACACCATGTGCATGGTGCCACGGGCGTGGTGCAACAAACTGAAGTAAATGCGTTGGAGAGATGATGACCACGAGGCATACCGAAGCGGCGCCCTGACCCAAGAATACGTTTCGCAATGTGAAGCTCCACAAACGCGGGTCTCAGGCCCCGGTGCCAATGGTCGAGGAGGAGTCCTGTTTCGTTGCCTGGGTGCCTTGGGAATGAGCCTGATTGATGGGTCTGCCCTCAACGCCCCTGGCATGTTCACGTCGTATGGAACCCTCTCAAGCTGGAGTGACGCGCCTAGAACATCGACGGCACTTTAAAGATGCTTTTGTGTTGCTCAAAAGGCGGCTGCTTCATATATTTGTGCTGACAAGAGCACAGCAAGCGGCCTTCCGAGCGTTGGAAGGCCACCCGCCTGAAGCTACAATATGCTCTACAGCAGCCATGGCGTCCATTGATGTCATAAAGCAATGCGTGCACCCTTCAACGGCACGAGTAGATCGGAGTTGGGTCGAGAGTAGGCAAGTGATACGAGGCCGACCGCTGCTCGGGCGGGGAAGTTGGCGTTCTCAAGAGGGTTGCACAGCAGCACCACTGTCTGGCGACCGATACCGTTGGTTTGATAGCCGTTTGAATTACCAGCAGGCCCGTCCGATTGGAGAGGTTTGTGGGCTGAAAGCGTCGGTAGTACGGGGGATGCATAGAAGGTTCATGGAAGGTGTCAGTCTGCCGTGCGAGTGAAGCATGGGCGCCCAGCGGATACGGTGAGGAGAGGGCGGCGAAGAGGTGTACGACGTAAGGAGGGCGTAGATTGGGGATACATGCAGCGCGCAGAGGCGCCGCCAAGAAGTAAATTTAGGATGCCAGTGCCGCCTGCTGCGCCCGCCGTCGTTCCTCATACTCGCCTTGTCATGCAGACAAGCTCAGGGGCTGCGATCCTCTCGGCTCCTACCACTGCGGCCCTGGTATTGGCCAACAATAGCCCTGCCCAGCTCCTCGGGCGGGACGACCCGTAGCTCGAGTGCCAACGCAGTGAGGCATGTCGTGACGAGATCGCGCTGAGATGGGATGGTCGCGGTCGCCATTGTGCGACCTCATTCCACGCATAGTTCTCCCCAGCCTCACCGGTCGCAGTCTTTGCCAAAATAGAGCAAAGACATTCAGCAACACGAAACCTCACCGCCGCGCTCTGCTTTTAGCTGGTTTGGATCATCGTTTCTTCTTTTAGATCGCCCAAATCCTCTTGTGGAAACCAACAACAGCCCGGTGCTTGCAGCAAAAGTGTTCAACATACTTCTCTGACTAGCCATGCATTGATGAACACATAGACTCTAGGAGAGTGAATTGCACGCAGTATTTCCTGAGATACTGGGGGCAGACAATGCATGTTGTTGCTAAGAATGGCACCCAATCTCTCCAACGACTTGTCGCGAAGACTACCAGCGGTATCTGTCGTTCTACCCAACGAAAGGGGTATCCTTTTAGGACACAGGAAAGCTCGAGTGCGTCTAGTCACATGGAGAGGTGAGGTCTCTTAATACTCTATGAAGAGAAGGGCTGCTGCGTGAGCATGGTCAGAAGCTTTCCAAGGGCTTTAAGACGTGCTTCCGAATCCCAAAAGCCGGATGCTATGGACCCAGCAGCAGAGTGCCAGCGGAACATGTCTCGCCACTTCTCAGGCCAGTCCGTGCGCCTGTCGTCCTGTATGGGGAAGTTAAAAGTTCTGTGAATGGGCATGCGGAGCACGCATGTGTGGGGCACCTTTCGCTCGGCCTTGATCCCGGATCTGTAAGAAAAGCTTGCTGTGTTTCAACGGTTGGTTCGCTCTTCGATACCGAAATCGTTAGAAGCGCATGCCAACGATCAGGAATGTTTGGCTGCCGCCGCAACGGTAGAGCGGGACACCGGGTGTTCTATTCCAGAGGTAGTAATTCATGCAAGGATAGGCGGCACGTCCCGGAACAAGGAACACTGCAACTTTTCAAGGGACTCTGGAGTGATTGGCTCGCTGCTTTAGACGATGAAGAAAAACTTCGGAGTCACCGATGTCGATCGTACTGGACACGCTGCCAGCATTGTTGTTGGGTTTCGTATGTATATATGCAACTGCTTTCGTGGCTCGATCCAAGGCGCAATCCGGTCCTTGGCGTCATATTCTGCAGTCTTGTAGACGCAAATGCAGCATGACTACATCATTCTCGCCTTGTTGATGCCATGGGGCCAATCGTGGGCTGCAACCCCGTTGCTTAGTTTTGGCGAGCGGAAGGCATGGCTCCCGAGTTCAGCACAACTTTGCGAATTCGATGATATGAGAGACAGATTAGGAAATGGGGGCGAGATGTTGATTAAATGTCATCGATTTTCCCGAGTACCGAGCACACGAGTAGTCCGGACCAGGATGCTGAAGGTGGGTGTTCAGAAGGTCAACACAGACAATCCCAAAGATATTATTTTGGCCCACTGGAACTGAATAGAGCGGCACGCAAGCTGGAGACTGATTGAGCGAGCGGGGTATCCCTGGCTTCGCGGGCCATCGATGCCAGGGAGGCATGAAGGTGCTCCAACATCTATCCATCCCCAAATACTGTAAAGCTAGCATAGCATTCGTATTTAGGTTGTCGATCTCTGGCGTGGTCACATCGTCTTCTTGTTTTGGATTAACAAAGAGCATGCATCGGATGGAAGAAAAAACGAGCAAAGACTGTTCCAAAGGTCGAATGTTTGTTCCATGGCGAGTTTTGTGCATCGTCTCACCCGCACATGCCGCTCGTTTTCGCTTCAGCTTGAAGCTTTCAGTCTCTGATCTGCCCGTTGTGCACTCGCCAACTCTTTCCACAAAGTTTGCTGCACCACGGTATCGGTCTCCGAGCTGGATCGAGAAGTTTCTGATACAGCCACTTATGGCACGTCCTAGCACGCGTTCTAGGCCGTCTGCTGTTTTGATCTTAGTCGGGACTCAGGAGCCGTTTCATCCTCCGGGGGGGAGCCGCCCCCACGGGGAGTGGCAAACATGGGAAGCGCCCTGCAGATTTGGTTCTCAGTCGGTATTAATACTAGAGTTACTATAGCTGCATGCAGACTACATGTGGGCATCGCTGATTCGTCGGGTCCGAACGTCCTATAAAAAGGATGGTTGAAGGGCCATGTCTCCCGTGAAACTGCCAGCCCTCAAAGTCCATGAGAGCCGCGTCCGAACACAACTCGGTCTACCTAGAAGTGCTCACGTGAACGTGACCCTCACTCTACGAAGGGGGTTGAAAGCGTCGGATAGGGGTGATATCTAACGTGTTAGCGTTGATAAGGAAGCTAGACAAGCAGGGATGGGTTTCATTTTGCATGGCAGTGGAGACGAGGAGGTGGAAACAACGAGCGTTAAGGAGAGGGTTTGTGTCCGTGAGAAGAGAATTTCGTAAGAATGGTTGTTTTCACGAGGTTCTATGTGGTGGAAAATGAGAGAAGGGGCTATTCCCAAGTTAGGAGGCGCTAACGCGATGTGGGGCGCGCTACTCCTGACCTGACTCTCTTCAACCTCATCTCATTATCTGTGCGGCCAGAAACTTGACCAAATCGTAATTCCATTCTCATAAAGTCGGCGGCTCCAATGAGTTGACTGGCCTTACAGTTTCCGAAGACTCGCCGAAACGTCGAATGAGTTACGCCCGAAGCCCGCATTGAATTGTCAAATCAACATCTACATGCCCGCCTTCAGTTGTTCAATCGCACCGAGATGGTCGCAAATACAGGAGCACCGCTGACTACTTGTAGCTGCGATGACATCGTCCCGGAGATATCGGCTCAATGATACCGAATGTCCCCTGAGCTCACATATTTCCAAGATCACTCCTGAATACCTTCCTAGGTACCGCGCAAAGAAATAGTCGCAAAGAGTGAAAACGTGTGATACTCGAAAGGAGTTATATCGTTTCCTAGTGAAGTGAACAGCTCATGTGTGATGTCATAAATAAGGCTACTCATACCTTTCATCTTCCACGGGCCCAATGTCGAGAGGAGAAGTGGATCACTCAGTGGTTCTACGGCCATGATTTCTCCTCAAAGCCTGGGTTAAAAAGGTACTCGCGTCCGTCGCCTCCCAACCTTCTCACACCTTCCTCTGGCGTGGGGGTGTTTTAGGTTTTGTATCTCGACTCCCAGTGAGGTTGAATCTTTTTTTTGGGTCTGGGTTCTCAATGTCTACAACAGCCTCAAAGGTAGGAATGGTGAATGCATCAGCGGTAGACTCACCGTGAAGTTTGCTTCCAACAGCTCCATAGCCTTCTCTTCCAAGCCAGCAAACTCTCGTGTATTCACGGCATTATCAGGGGCTTTCACAAAGACCAGCTCAGTAACACCTCTCAACATCAACAACACCTACTTAACCCGGAAACAGTCATTGAAATCCTATCCACAGCTTATCACCAACACTGCATTCTACTACCCCCCACATATTCATGCTCACGAGCCCACTTTGCAACACCCATAGCCCCACCTCTTTACGTTTACTACATCTTCCTAGCTAAACATCGGTCTCCCGTCTCCACAGCAGCTCAAACACGATGGACAAGACCCCCGCGGACTCCCAAGCATGCCCAATCTGCACCCTCCCCTTCGCATCCTCGCCCGCAGACATAGCCAGCAGCAACCCCGAGATCGAAACGGCGGTGAAGTTGCAGCGATGCGGCCATCGCATCGGGCTGCGCTGCTTGGAGCGGTGGCTGAAGACAGCAGAGACGTGCCCGTTTTGCAGGGCTGCATTGCGGTGAGGGTGGGGTTGTGAGGTGGGTGTTGAGGGGGCGACGGAGGAGAGCGTCTGGGTTGGTGATGAGGTTGAGGGCGATGGGCAGAGTTTACTGCTAGCGAATAATCCTGGTGGTTGTCAAAGCGTGGACTTTGGTTGATCACACGGTATTCAGAGTGTTCTTTCATTCTAGGAAAGTCGGATACGATACGTTCCTACTAAGCGTATGCGAACATCGACGGAGACGGATGGAGCGGAGAGGAGACGCCGACGGGTGTTCCCTAGTGGGCTCTTTAGTCTGCTGCCGTAGTATGATGCGGGTTTTGTAGCATCAGGGTGGCGTTGCGGACGACGAAGGGGGACATCAAATCTTGATATGAGCATGCTAGAACATCCAGAAGCCTCGACGACTTCCTGAAGTCTTCTTTCTTTGCATCTTTTCTGTCAAATACATGCGATGAGACTTTAATTTCGCAATGGAAACGGATATCATCGCAACGTATACTCCACATCCTCCTCCTCTCCTTGCCAGTCCCCTGGGAATGGGGTTTCCACATCTTCCAGCCAGGGTAGAATTCTAGGCAGATAGTCGGCAGATATAAAAATCATTAACCGGTGCATGGACCCTGCCAATGCAGATCGCTGTCTTCCAGCTCTTGCACCATCTCAGTTGGGCTGATCAATTGCATCGAATCGTAGTCGCCACCAAGTTTGAAACAGTCACGAACACCGGAAATGAATACCATCTTGTCGCCAACATGCACATCCGTATTACAAATGCCGGAGCCTTTGTTGGGTTGCGTCGCTGGGCCTCTCTCATCTTTTCTATATAGAAAATAGCTTCGTTTCTTCGCAGCCAAGATATTGCATATAGTGATTTGAGTTTGCAGAATCTTATTGTTGCGAAGCCATATACTAGACAACTTTAAATAAACTGCAACGTTCGCCGGTAACAAAAAAGCATGGGGTTGCTTGAGGCGCGAAAGTAATTCCGAAGGAGTCGTCCGGCCCAAACATCTGTGTAATACAGCTAGCCAGGCCATTATTTTTACATTTGACCGTGAAAAACCACGCGTACTGACAGGCTGTTTCAAGTCCTCGTCCATCATGTCCATAAATCTTATCACGAGCTCACGAGAGAAGACGCGAGCTCTGTAAGAGCTACCATACTGCGGAGTTTTCTTGATGTAGAGCTGCTTCGCTGTCAAGATAATTATCGGACGTGGCTTTTAAACTGATACAAGAAACGATGTTGGCATATTCACGACCGCGGACTATAAGATTATCGGTATCGTTCGGATCGAACCTCCAGAGAGGTGCTGACGGGGACTTCAGCGCATACCGGTAGGTTGGAGTAGGCGGGGACTTGGTTGATCCAGAGCTTGGTTTTCTGGGCATAACTTGACGAGAAGAAGAGAAGGGCGAGGGCCAGGAGGCTCCATGATGGAAGGGGGCGTTGAGAAGGCATGGTATTGATAGACAGGAAGTAGAAAGTGATTGAGTGCAAGATGGTAAACGAGTGTATGCTAGAGACCTATGAACGAATGAATAGCTCTCTGAGATTATGATGGAGCAAAAAGGCACAGCAAAAGAGTAGCGATGGGCACTCTCCCCTTTATTAGTATCTCAAGAGTCTGATTTGGAATGGCTGTTATCCCTGCCACCTCTGGTGAGTAGAGTTTTAACCGACCTCGAGGGGTCAAACCCATCTCCTTTGCGCGCGCCATCGCAGAAAGCATGGCTCTAGGCATTCATTTCCATCCATGGGTCAAGCCTCTGGGTCGTATATGTATGTCTTCGCCCCCAGCCGGAGCGGCTTGGGTCTGCAATGGGTGGCCCTCCCCTGATTCCCGAATGACTGCCAAGCAAGACTAGGGACGATCAAAACGGTAGTTTGTAATTCGCTGAGAACATTTTATCGCTGTACCCGGGGAGTCTATTTCGAATTGTATTGAGGCTTATTGCTTTACTTATAGGCATAGGTCTTGCGGCTGAAACTTGCTTGTCTTCGACGAGGCCCATTTTATGGCACTTCGCCGAGCATAGACAGTTGCCACTAGATGTATTGTTGTCGAGAGCTGAAGAAGTCTGTAGATAGGACTTTTGGGGAAAAAGGAAAAGTCATCGAGGCTAGTAACTGATCGCAGCGTTCGCAAGCGAGAGACAATTGGTGTCAGCTGCCTCCCAACCATCTGTACCTCGACAACAGGGAACAACGACTTTAGGCGCCGAATTAATATCAAACCACCTGGGTCAAAGTTGCCTTACGTTTTCTAGCCCCCGGGATGATGCCCTATGGCAGTGCGACTAAGATCAGACGGGTACCTGACATGCGCCACGGTCCTGCAGCCTGGTGCGAGGCTGAGGCATCATGTTCAACAAAATAGTTGCACGAGGTACGCATCACAAGTCACCGAGGAAGTGACCACGAGACGCAAGAAACCCATATACCAAGCAACGTCATCGCACTCTTTGACGACACTGATGGCTTTGCACTATCCTCAACTCTTCCACTACGATCATGGTTGGAACTCGCTTCCCGCCGTTATCGGAGGAACCTCCGCTGCCAGAATATTACCTCGATCTGGATGACAAAGACATAGTGCGAGGCATCCGCAACTTCGACGAAGACGGGAACTTCGATCAGTTCGACCGCGAAGTTCGAAACCCGCATAGCAGGAACTTCCTCGTCGATTTCGGCGACCAGGAAGCATGGTGTGGGTTTGACCTAGAAGCCTTGTCGATTACCAGACTTCTGAACGCACCTCGCCCCCCTGCTCTCAATACGAGATGGATCAACATATGGCTGCCATACGAGCAGAAGGACGTACTTCATGCTCTAGGCAAGCACTACGATTTTTCCCCGCGTCTGCTAGCTTTGATGTGCTCAGATCCGATTCAACCAAAGTCAAAGCCGCTAAGCTCTCGAAAGAGCTCCTCGAGTCTATGGTCTCGCAAGTCGCATCGCCGCGGAGGATCACAGAAGTCGTCGAAGCAGGAGTCGCTGGAGTCGGAAGAAAGCATCGGAATGTCGGAGATGATGCAGTCGACCCAGATGGATCTGGTCCGCGATATGAGCCACTACAACATTGTGGATGAGGTTTGGCACTGGTCGTCTGTCGATTGGGGAAGACGATGTAAGATCTCACTCTGTTCTCGTGAGGCTTTTACTATTACTGATCCCTTTCAGACGTGTGCTTAGGATACAACTCTCTCCACAATGTTCGCGCGAATCCTACTGATAAAGTTGAAGACCCGGATAGGAGCCGTGACATTCCTCATGGGAAAAGAGTTTGGAATTGGTTGGTCTTATGCGAGGATAGTAAGTCTGGTATGTTGCTTCAGAAATAGGCCAAGAGCTTACAGCATTACTCTTGAAGAGACAGTTCTTTCGATAGCCGAAGACCCTTTCCCGTTCAGTAATGGTAATCTTCGAGCGCACGAGCTGAGGACGCATTTTTCCATCCGTCGCAACCTCGTGAACGTCTTCAGACAATTGTCGAAAGCTGAATGCGCCTCTCGGGATAGCTCCATCATCACATTACCAATAAGAAAGCGCATCGGCGATAGCGAAGAAGAAACTGCTCATAGGCCAACTGACTCCCCCGGGCTGCTGTTCTACTATCTCTTCGAGGACTGGTATACAACATACAGTCTAGTGGCTCGGAAAGAGCACCAATACGCTGCTGAGCTTGATAAGCTTGTGAGTCTGCCATCTGTCGGGACTATGAGGCCCTAACACGTATGGCAGCGTCAGGATATGCTGGTGAAGGCGGAACTGAGCCACGTCGATCGGCTGCACCATATCGGAAGGCAGCTCGCAGTTCTCAAGCGAGTTTATGAAAGCTACGAGCTGATTATCGAGCGAGTTCTCAAACAACAGGAGCCAACTCTTGCGTCACTGAAGAACTCGCATATAGTAACGGGCCCTGACTCTCTTGCTTCATCAATGCCACACTTCTCGTCCGCCAATCAGATCGCTGAAGCCGATAGTTTACTAGGTGTATCGTTGAGCTCGGCTGCGAGAGTGAGATTCGAGAGGCTGAGAGACCGAATCAAACTGTACGCTCTGAGCGAGATACGTGAATGCTTGGACCAGAAGGACTCTTTGGTCATGATGGTATGCTTCGTCTTTAGCTCACAGAGTCGGAGATTGATGACTGACCCTTCACATCAGAACTTCAATCTCATTGCCATCAAAGAATCCTATGCCGTCGAGCGACTCACTAGAATTACCCTACTTCTAGGCAAAGTCACCATCCTGTTCATCCCAATCAGCCTGATGACTGCGTACTTCTCAACGCAGCTTGAGGGTGTTGTCTTTACACTGAAAAGCTATTGGGTGTCGTTTGCTGTCATTTTTGGCCTCTCGGCGGTCGCCCTCGTGATATTCAGCTTTGCGAGTGGGACAACAGAGGGAAAGCTGGTATATCGACCGCTGACTCGGATTTTCTTTGACATGTCCAAGAGTTTCCTCGTTCACAGGAGAAGGAAACAGTTGTGAGCTGCTATTGGAGGCCAGGCAGCGTCGTTTGAGAGGACAGATCATCAGTCTGGCTCAATCAGAGTCCTAAATTGCCTGAGATTTCGATATTTCGGGCTTTCGGGTGTTTTCAGCATTTGTTAGCGATACGTATGGGCCCGGCCGCTGACGGGACTTGATACGATAGCAGATATCGGAATCAACACCGACGCATTTGTAGACATCGAAATATCCACGAATTCTTCCGCGAACGCCGTTTTTGATTGATTGCTCGTTTTTATTTTGATTTTGGTGCTCAATGGATGTGTGCTGGATGAGTTAGAGTCTTAACTGGGCACAACTTCAATTTACTATTTCGTCAGCGCTGAAGAGAGTCAGAGGCGTATAGACAGTAGTGTCTCAGCCGACTTCTGTGAATTGACGGGACAATGCATTGTTGCTGCCTGTATGTGATGGGGTTCTGAAGAAAAGAAAACGTGTCCCCTCGCTGCAGGTGGCAATCGGGGGTTTAAAGAGGAGTCGCATTCGGCCGTCAGGAGAGAATCACACACCTTGGACGCTCCTCTCGTGCCCCCAGCTCACCTCTCGTCCCCTTACTGAAGTACTGCCTCTCGCCCCTAGTCACGCGCCGCCACACAGGAGACACTGTCGCCGCCAAAGGTTGAGGTCTTGGCGCTGGTCTTGCTCAGCGCTTGTCGCCGCCCCAGCTCTCGCTTGTTTCGACAACATTTCCTCACCCCAAGAGACGGCCCTCAATTAGAGCAACATCGACTTCCCCCCAAAACCATCCTCGATCCTCCCTTTGCGCTCTGCAACACCATCTGTGAGTCCCGCCCATCAACCCCCCTGCCTTTGTCCGTCCGTCTATCTCCGGCTGGGCGCCCGCTGGTCGGCCCTCCATCTCCACCTCGAGTCTCTCGAGCACGACATCAGCTGTCTACCAGCAGCGCCCTTCTGCCGTCGGGAACCGCCCTGCCAATACACATATCTACTTCTTGCGCCTTGTCACTATTCACAACTGACATCTGGCCACTGCCACAGGTTCCAGAGCCTCATCTCACCGCCTCCGCGTTTCGCCCACCCCGTCTTCTCCACACTCAATAACCTCAAGTCGCAATCATGGGTCTCACATTCTCGAAGCTGTTCGATAAGCTATGGGGAAAGAAGGAGATGCGAATCCTGATGGTTGGCTTGGACGCCGCAGGAAAGACGACCATCCTCTACAAACTCAAGCTGGGTGAGATCGTGACAACGATCCCCACCATTGGTGCGTGTCCCCGCCCGTCCATGCACTCTAGGTAGCATGCTTATCGCGGTCAATACAGGCTTCAACGTCGAGACGGTCGAGTACAAGAACATCCAGTTCACCGTGTGGGATGTCGGAGGACAGGACAAGATCCGCCCGCTTTGGAGGCATTACTTCCAGAACACGCAGGGCATCATCTTCGTCGTCGACAGCAACGATCGCGATCGTGTGAACGAGGCCCGCGAGGAGTTGCAGCGAATGCTGAACGAGGACGAGCTGAGGGATGCCCATCTCTTGGTCTTCGCCAACAAGCAGGATCTGCCCGTACGTTGCGCCCCACTCTTTCAGCATCAATAACATTCCACCTCAAAACATACAAACTAACACTTCTACGAACAGAACGCTATGAACGCTGCCGAAATCACCGACAAGCTTGGCCTCCACAGCTTGAAACTCCGCGCCTGGGTAAGCATAGCCAACCCCACTTTGCCCCCCACACAATACACCTCAATGTCTAACAAAACCACTCCAGTACATCCAATCCACCTGTGCCACCTCCGGTGACGGTCTCTACGAGGGTCTCGAATGGCTGAGCAACTGCCTCCGCAAGTCCGGCCACGCCTAAACGTTCACGTAGCGTCTCTGACCTCCCATCACGTCCTCACGTCAAGATTACAATCGGCCACCGGAACTAAATCTCAAACCCCCCAAATCCCAACCCCATACTTCTTTCTCCCACCACCCACCATTCTCAACCACTCCCCCGTGTGTTTTGCCCGTTGGTTGTGCTCTCTTAAACTCAATACTTGCGGAAACGGCGGGAGAAACCTGTTCCTCTTTCGGAGTTAGCTTTTGCTGAACAAAGTTCATGGAATATTTGTTGGGTGCGGTTGCCTCGGGAACAGTTTTCTCTTGCTACTACTACTACTACTACTTGTCTTTTGCTTGCGGGCCCCCTTTGCTTAAATCAGCTCTCTTCTAGTATTACGTCCACCCCGATTCCGTCAAGTGCCACATGTGAAAATGAAAGTCGGGATTCGATCGATCACTCTGATTAATTGTTTATTCGTAGAATGGGAGTTGCGCTCACTTTTTCATCATGTTCTTCCATCGCAAAATATGACTGAGATATACCTTTGCGAGTATTTAACGTGCCAGGACTACTGTGCGCGCTTGATGGGACCACCAGAGCGACTACCCAAGCAGCATAAGCAATATTATCGACCTCACGAGAAAACCACCAAAGCGACATCCGAAGCAATAAAGCAGCCGCAAACACGGCCACGCGTGATAAGCATTTTGTTTAGGCTGGAGCGTTTCTCAGATTGCAAGCGAAATAGGCAATCGGTGCCGTCAGTCAGCACGGCAACCTCACGCCAAGCAACTAAAAGCCGACCTCACCAACCAACGAGTTCAAGCACAACGCAAAGCAGACTATCAGACACCAAACAACAGACGCAGACAGACCTCGCGCCACAGACGCTTTCAATTTCCGAATCTCGACGGGCCATATATCTGTTTCTACCAGAGCCACAGGAGGCCAACTCGTAGTCCGTCCGACCGTTCCAACCTCCCATCAATCGTATATCTCGTATTGAAAAAAAACGCCTGAAATGGAAGGGAATATATGCAAGGGGGCAAGATGAAATGGGAACCCACCGAATAAACACCGTTCTCGTGTTCGTATGCTTCCAAGCACCAAGTAACCGCTTCACTGCCATGCCAACTTGCTGCATCTCGCGCACTCGCTCGCTCGCTAACAACGCAACTTATCCACTCTCTGATACTGAAATCACGCAGCGGTACCTGGTGCGCTCTGCGAGGGCGCGACGTTCTCCTGCTTTGCGGCTGGCGGGGCCTGCCCCTGCGCCGGCGGTAGCAAGCCCTTGGCGAGCCAGAGGTCGATCAGCGGCTGCATGGGCTCCGTCTCCTTGTCGCCGATGAGCTCAAACAGCTTGCCGACATTCACGAAATGGATGAAGCACGTGTTCAGCTCCTTGTACGCGTTGACATTCCAGAAGGGGTCCAGCCAGTGGCCGTGGTACAGGTGGGCGTAGCAGCGCATCATCTGGCGGTAGATGCTCTTGATGTCCGACTCGATGCTCTCGGGGAAGCCAGAGGACTTGCCGAGCCAGTCGCGGCCGGCGAGGGTGCTGAGAGAGGCGTTGAGGTTGGTCGGGCCGAGGGGTTGCGGGGCCGACATTGGGGTTAGAGAGCCGGAAGCATAGGTGGCGGCAGCGAAGGTGGGCGAAGTAGTGTCAGTGGGGAAGATGGAGGAGTCGTTGATCTTGCCGACGATCCACTTCTGAACGAGGTTGATGTACTGGATGGCGGGGATCTTGATGGGTTTCTTGTTGTTGTCCAGCCACGTGTATGTATGGCTGGTGGGTAGAGTTAGCCAGGTCTGGATGTTGCGCTCGAGCTCTTTCTGAGATGGGTTGCTGGGATAGATTTTGCGGTATTCTTGAAAGTCTTCCAGTCTCTGCTTGGTATAGAATTAGAACGAGAATGAGATTGGTGCACGAACCCGGAAGCAGACATGGTAGGGCAGACGTTAGGGTTGCAGACGGGGGCGCCAGTCTTCTCGTCAATCACCTTGATTATGTCAATCATCTGCTCGAGCAGCCGGTACTGCTCGACCACTGCATAATGTCAATACAACCCCGCAATTAGGAAACATAAGTTTGGGAAGACGAACCTTGGTGAGCAAGCCACTCGCCCGTCTCGACGAGTTCCGGCTTGGCAGCCAGCGTCATGAAGTTGCCGCGCACAATGAGGCCGGCATACTCCTCGCGGAAGAAGAAAGGTGGCTTGCGGGTCGACTGCTGGGCCGCATCGGCGGCCTGCTGCTGCTGGCTCTCGAGCGACATCTGGGTGGGTGGGGCGGGCGAATGAGGGATCGCGGGAATTGACGGCGGCTGGGACGACGTGGGTGAAGGCTGGTACGTGGAGGACGCGTGCGACGACTGGCCGCTGCCCTTGTTCTGGCCTGTGGTGTTGTTCTTGTTGCGGCCGCCGGTGATGCCTTGGCGCCTGGTAGAAATTACGTGAGGACTGGGACTGGGACTGTTTGCGGGAAAAAGAGTTTGGGACGGCGGGAACGGGGCTCAATGAACAGGAAAAGGGTGCAACGCGCTGAGCGGCATTCACCCGACCCTTGAAACGGTGACGGACTGCGAGGGGAGAGGCACGCATGACCCTGGGACACCATCGACAGCTCGCCTATGCCAAGGAAGCGACTTACATGCTGGAGAAGAAGGACGCCATGGTCCGCAGAGGCCTGGGCTACCGAGACAGCAAGAGACAGCACAATTGCAAGGGGAATGGGGATCCTGAAGGTGTCTTCCCCGGCGATATCAGAGTGGTGAGGGACGACGTTGAATAGAAGGGGCTGAGGGAGGCCCTGCCAACTTTAACCCGCTAGCCCGCGTTGGGAAGCCGCCAAGCCCATTGAGCTATTGTTCTGGTATTCTATTCAACTTCACCAGCTGCACTATACATCTCCCTCCGCTTCTCTCCTCTCCGATTCACCTCTTTACACCTCTCCACCTTTCAGCGCCGCTCTCAAAACCATCCACCTTCAGCTCCGTCAAACCTCCAGCACCCGCAATCGCAAACGCGCTCAGTTTTTCGAGATGGCCTCCGCCGCAGCAGTCGAAGCTGCGTCCGGCGTCCCTACGCTGCCCGACAACCTCGACTCGGATCGCGAAATCACCGGCCATGTTGGACCCATGGCCAGCGATGGCGAGGATGACGACGACGAGGTGCGGCCGAGGCGGACTGTCGAGGACGAGGGACTCGACGACGACGAGCAGATCGACGACGACGACCTTTTCGGGGATGGAGACAATGACGCGCAGTCGCCGTACGTGGATCCAGTGCGCTGTACCAAGGATCACGCTGATAATTCACAGGCCAGAGCGCAAGCTGGACGATGAGGACTTAGACTCGGGCGACGACGATGGCCGGACAGACCGCGTCGCGCAACGCGCTGAAGCAACACCCGAGGAGGAGGCGCTGAAGGTCATGGAGACAGAGATCTACAGGCATCCTATCCCTGAACCGAGCGACAACGAGGTCAGTAATTCCAGCCTCTTAATATCATTCTAGGGTACTAATCCACCGCAGGTCTATCTCCTCAGAGTCCCCAAGTTCTTCGGCATCGAGCCCACAGCATGGCACCACAAGACCTTCCAGCCGCCTACCACCGATCACCACTCCAAGGGCCCGGCCTCGCAGACCTTCTCCGCCTACAACACAGCTCTCACCACCCTCCGCTGGCGACGATCGCCCTCCAAGCCCTCCGAGCTGCAGTCCAATGCTCGAATCCTCCGCTGGTCTGACGGCTCATTGACGCTACAATTCGCCTCTGACGCTGTCAATCAATACGATATCGAAGGCAACGCGCTCGCCCATCCCCAATACAATCCCAAGAAGCCCACTCCCACCAGCCAGCGCACAAAACCCGGTCGGCCTGTCCCCCACTACGACGCCGCGCACGATGCCTTTACCTATCTTGCCGCCGCTAATAACGAAGTCCTCCTCGTCACCAACAAATTCACTGCCAGCCTTGGTGTCAACCCAGTCGCCGATACCAACGACGAGGCCGTCGAGCAGCTCCAAAATGCCCTAGCCGAAGCCGCAAAGAAGCGGAATCCGCACACAGAGATGGGTGGGCTCAATGTTATGGACATCGACATCGATCCGGAAGCGGAGATCCTAAAAGCACAGGCGGCAGCTAAAGAGAAGGCGAAGCAGGCACGATCGCGCGAGAAGGCGCAAGAGCGGGAGCGAGACCGTGCGAACCGCACGCTGGGCGCGCGTGGCTTGCGCACGGCTGGTGAGCTAAGTGCTAAAGATCTAGAGGGCGGTGGTCGTGCACAGGGTGGAGCGAAGAAGCCAAGACCTAAAACTGGTCTTCGGAGAGATTGGAGCGACGATGAGGACTACGGAGGACGGAGGCATAATCGCGAAGACGAGTACGACGAGGAGGATGACTTTATCGCTGCTAGCGACGAAGAGGACATGGGCGAGGCGTCCGAGGAGGAGGAAGAGCTTGACGAGCCGGAAGAGCGGCCAAGGAGGAAGGAGGCAGACAGCCCGAAGCGAAATAGGGCTGCTGCTAACGATGCAGGAGACGAGGAGGAGGTTGCAGCCAATGTGGCTCGTACGAAGCGCAGGAGGGTGATTGACGACGACGACGATGATGAGTAGATGGCTGGTGGCTACATGAATGAAGAGAGCTCAGAGTCTAGCACGTGGACATTGGATGGGCATATGCATCCGGAGGGAGTTTGAATTGCATTTGCTTAGGATACATGGTTATATACGTTTCTTGAGAGCTTTATACCAAAAATCTTGATCTCGGATTACTTTTATATCTGCTCTTGCGTGGATGCCCGAGTATTCTTTGTGAGATCGTCGATACTGAGGGAGAGCAATTTCCTCGCCCAATCCTCTGTTAGATACTATATGCTAGACCTATAGTTCAATGCTGGTATGCTTCTCCCTCCATATCTTGAACGAGGGGGGTCTACAAAGGAATCCCTGTTCACATTTGACCCCGCGCCTATTCTGCGGGGCTAAGCGCTTAAAATTGATAGAAGCAACGTCCGTCATGGAATCTTCCACACCTCCTCCCAACTGGCTTCTTTACCTCCCTCCCACAACGACTTCGAGCAACCACCAAGCTCCAGCATACTCAAAAATCCCCAAGCTCCCCCTACCCCGCCTGGCCACACCTCCGAAACCCTTCCAACACCCACTCAACCTGCCAAAATGGTTCACAAGCCCCCCACCTCCAAGACCGCAGAACTCGACTAACAAACAAACCCCCAGGCAACCTCGACCTCCAAAAAGCGCCTCGCGCTCGCCATCATCGACTTCCTCTCCACCTCGGTCAAAGACGGCAGCGTATCCGCCGACGAGTCCGAGTCCCTCGAAATCGCCTCCAACTGCATCGCCGAAGCGTTCAAGGTCGACCCCGCCGACAGCGCCGCCATGAACGACGCCGTCGGCGGCCAGAACCTGCTCGCCGTCTACTCTGTCTACGAGAAGCTGAAGGGCAAGAGCACCCCCTCCACCCAAGGTGCGAGCTCGGCGGCGGAAGCGCGCCCCGCGACCCCCGCGACGTCGGTGCCCGCGGCGGGCGGCAAGGAGGCGGCGGAGAAGCTGAAGGCGCAGGGGAATGCCGCGATGCAGAAGAAGGACTATGCGGCGGCGGTGGATTGGTACACGAAGGCGCTGGAGATGGTGCCGTTGAATCCGATCTATTTGAGTAATAGGGCCGCGGCGTACTCTGGGTTGTTGAAGCATGAGGAGGCGAGGCAGGATGCGGAGATGGCGACGGCGGCGGATCCGAAGTATACGAAGGCGTGGAGTCGGCTCGGGCTGGCGAGGTTTGCCCTCGGAGATGCGAAGGGGAGTATGGAGGCGTATAAGCAGGGGATGGATGCTGAGGGTGGGGGGAGTGATGTGATGAGAAGGGGGTATGAGACTGCGAAGAGGCGGTATGAAGAGGAGGCTGGAGACGTGGGAGCGCCGGATGTGGAGGAGGCTGGTAGGGGTATGCCAGGGGGTGGTGGTGGAGGTATGCCAGATCTATCGGGTCTGGCGAGCATGCTGGGCGGTGCTGGAGGTGGAGGAGGTGGAGGCATGCCCGACTTCAGCCAGATGATGAACAACCCCATGATCAGGCAGATGGCGGATCGGGTTATGCAGAATCCGGAGATGCTGAGTGGGTTGATGCAGAACCCCCAGCTGCAGAGTATGCTGGGTGGTATGGGACGGGGTGGCGGAGGTGCTCCAGCTGCTGGTGGCGCCCCTGGTGGCGCTCCTGGAGGGGGTGGAGGGATGCCAGATCTGGCGAGCATGATGAACGACCCGAACATTGCGGAGATGTGAGTACTATTCCTTCTTCACAGAGGAGCTTTGGCGCTAATCGTGGACTCAGGGCGAGGAACTTCATGGGTGGCGCTGGCGGTGCTGGGCGAGGTGCTCCCCCATCCTAGGTGGTTTTTCCTTGTAACTATACACAAGCGCACTTACGACATTCTTCTCTACAGCTGTCCTGTTGTAGACGATTACACCGTTCCTAGGATTAGACAGCAATGATACCAATTGACCCACACTAAATTGTCTGTGCCTCGAAGAATAGTTTCTCGCCTGCCAGTTCAAACTGGGTATCTCTTAAAGAATCCATGTGACTCGTCCTGACTTTCGCTGGTGACCTTTCCTTTTCACCGCAAGCTTCTCGCTTCAAAAAGAGCGAGCCCCTTGCCCTCCGAGCTCTCTAAAGCCTCTTCAGCAGTCTTCCCCCCGTGTATGTGTCTCGACAGCTACATGGCACAATGCTCCAAAGCACTTCCCATAACGTGCCACCATACCCCTCAATCCAGCTTCAACCCCCACAGCCCATCCCCAAGGTAATGCCCATTCTCAAACGCCAGCCCCTTCCCCACCTTCTTCATCTCCTCGGTCCCCATCTTCAGCACGCCCACAAAACACGCATTCTCCTTGCCCTCAGCCTCGACCACCACCGCTTCACCCGCCTCCAGCTCCTCCTCCCCCCACTTCCCCTCCTCCTCGTCTTCGTCCTCCTCATCCCCCGGCAGCCGCCCCCCCGCCGACGTCAGCCCCGGCACCATGAGCGTCGCGCCCGACAGCACGAAGCGGATCGCGCCGCGGTCGCAGCGCACGCGCGGGAAGCACTCGGCGTACTTGTGCACGAGGGTCAGGTGGGGCAGCAGAGCGTCGTCCATGTGCTGGAAGAAGAGGGGGGTGGAGCCGAGGGCGTAGAGGGCGCAGCGGTCGGGTCTGTTCACGGCCATAACCGTCAGTACATACAATACAATGCAAACGCTGCACAGGAAGTAGGGCGTGTGAGGGGAAGGGGACTCGAGGGGCCGTACAGTTTGATGTGGTCTAGTTGCCCTTTCTTCGGGATGATCTCGTCGATGTACGGCTCCAGCAGCGGGTACTCTTCGATGACTTTGCTGCGGATGCCGCGTTGTACGGACGACTTGACTTTGGATTTCGAACCGGCGGTGATGCTGGGGGTGGGGTTGTTAGCGGGCTGGATCTGATTCATGGTGGATTAACTGCGTACTCTTTTTTGAACATGTTGAAGGGGTGGTTCGAGGGGTGTTTGTGGTGGTGTTGTGGTTTTTGTGACGTGGTGGAGGTGGGATAGTTGCCCCGCGATTTGAATTTGGAGGATGGCGGGGCTGCTTCGCCCACGAGACAGGGTTTCCTAGGCTCTTGAATATCACGCCTGATTTGCGGGCTGGAGGTTATCACGTCCTTAACTTCACCTTCAATTGCGTAGCCTTTGACGAAGACTCTGAGATGAGACCTTATCCTCGCCATATTTTGAATAACCTCAATAGCCTCTGCATCTACCACTGTTTGTACCGCCAAGACATTCTTCTCCAAAAAGATGTGGTCGAGCAATCACACGAGTCTCAGACTATCTTGTGCAAGGAACCTCTCGGAGTATTCTCAAGTAGCTCGTATAGAGCATCAATTCATTCCTGCTGTTGCATGGAGTATTTTTAAGGTAGGTATCTCGTCAACACCTGGCCAACAGATTGGCATCTAGGCCTTTGCCGCTCCGGCTTTAATGAGCAGAATATCACCGTCCTCCACAATGTAGTCCTTGCCCTTGGTCAGCACCTTGCCCTTGGCCTTCACCGTAGCTTCGTCGCCCTCCTCCTTCAACACGTTGAAGTTGTAGACAATCACTTGAATGAAGGTCTTCTCGAAGTCTACGATTGTGTCAGTATATAGAGTAATGTCTGAATTTATGGCACATCTTACCTCCGTGAATGACACCAGCAGCTTGAGGAGCCTTGGTCCCGTTGCGTAATGTCCATTGCCGCACTTCATCCGTACCAGTCGTGAAGAAGCTGCCGAGATTGAGAACCTTTCGCATGGTCACAATGACCTTAGGAAGGCCAGATTTCGCGCCAATGGTCTTGCACTCTTCGTCGACCTCGGCCTGGGTCTCGAATCGCGACAGACGCTCTTCGAAGCAGACAGAGATGGGGATGATTGGGTCGCCTGGCGCGTTCTCCTTGATCCATTGCGCGATCTTGGGAAGGTGCTTGTTCTTCTGGCGAATGTAGTCCTTCTCGCTGAGGTTGATGAGGTAGACAACAGGCTTAGCTGTAAGAAGGAAGAGAGGGTTGATGACCTCGACCTAAAGATCATGTATTAGCGGAGTGCTACTACCGATATACGAGACTATGTTTGTATGAATGGTTGCAAATCAGTGTTTGGACTTCTAATCAAGTAGCCTCTACGCGTACGTGAGGCCATTAGAGAGCTGGGATTATAGAGCAATCGCTCTTTGTCATCATATGGCAAGGGGTTCGGTGGGATGTGCAGATGGAAATCTCAGTGCTTACCTCTTTCGGGCTCCAGTTGCCTTTCCGGACGTCTTTGCCGTCCTTGAGCATCTCCAAGATCCTCTCGATGGTAGCTTGCTCCTCCTTAAGCTTCTTCATCTCCAGGCTCTGGCCACCTCTCCGGGTCTGCTTGACAATTGCCTCATGAGCCTTCTCCGTGAACTCGATGTCCTTGATCCGGAGTTCGTCGCTGATGATCTCCAAGTCGCGGATGGGGTCTACGTCACCCTCAACGTGGATGATCTCGGCATCGTCGAAGCATCTCACGACCTGGAAGATGGCATCGACGGCACGAATGTGCGACAAGAAAGCGTTGCCAAGACCAGCTCCAGTTGAAGCGCCTCGCGTTAGACCGGCGATATCGTAGACGGTCAAGTTGGCGGGCACGACAGATTTGGGCTTGTAGTGGTCGACTAGCCAGTCGAATCGCTCATCGGGCACAATGACACGAGCTTCTTCAGGGTCGATGGTAGCATAGGGAAAGTTCTGCCACGCCGGTCAGCTGGTTGCGCAAATGCTGTGGGCAGTGAAGACTTACGGCAGGGTTACCAAGATGACACTTCGTGATGGCTTGGAACAGCGTGGACTTTCCGACGTTCGCCAGGCCAACCTGAAATCACTGTCAGGGTAAGGACTTGAAACATCTGCGGATATGGTTTCCTACATACGATGCCACTCTTCAAGCTGTTGCCCGGCCTGCCCAGCAGAATCTTCTCCTCCTTCACGGCCTTCTTGGGAGGCATCTTCTTGCGGCCGTGGCTGGCGTAGGAGCGAGCTAGGACGGCCTGAAAAATGGGTTTGGAAGAGAAAGTCGAGCGTGTGAAGACGACTGCAGTACTTGCTGCAGACCGAGAAAAATGGGGTATCAAAGAAGGAAAGGTAAGGTGAAAAGCGCCGGGGGCGTTCGTGATGAGGTTGAGGGGAGGAGACGACCTTGTGAGTCGTCCCTTCGTTGGTGGGATGGGTGTTGCAAGGCTGGGTTCTTGGTAAAATAAGACTACTCGCGAACTTCTTGGCGGGGACACCGTGCGGCCGCTTCGTCACTGCTCGAGCTCACACGACTCGGAAGTGCGCCGTCTACTCTCCTTCTCTTCTCTTTCTCGTCTTCGTTCAATTGTACCTTTAGTCTCTGCTGCTGTGGAGCTTCAATCGTGTCAAAACGGGCTGGCCCTGTCTGTAATTCCTTAAACCGCCCGACCTACTACTCGTGCTCAACAAACATATACATGGCGTCCACCACACGGCCAAAACCCGCCCGGAAGAGCTCCCAGCAGCACCGCTCTACGCTGTCTCTGCAAAAGACCGAGGTCAAGATCAACGTGTATGACCTTCTTCCTGTAAGAACACCCAAAATGCTCCCATATACATGGAGTGGAACTTACGCGCAGCACTTAGCCTGGCAAGGTATCCTCGGTGCTATGGGCTATCGGAGGGTCTCTTCTACACTCTGGAGTCGTCATAAGAGATAGGGAGTACGCCTACGGTGGCCACGACAAGCATGGCATCAGTGGGGTGTATTGGACCCAGTAAGGCACGAGCGAATGATATGTTCAACGCGAATACTTACAACTACTAGACCTCGACTAGAACCACCAGGAGGGACCTTCAGGATAGAGATCGTGCAGGGACTATCCTACCGTGACGACAGGGAGCTTGACGAGATTATACGAGAGGTGATTAAGGTTCCATCTACCCTTCGAAGACTTCGCTAATCATACTGTTCTAGGCTTCCCAAAAGTTTCTCGGAACCTCATATAATCTCCTTACCAACAACTGTAATCACTTCACATCGTATCTCTGCGAAAAGCTCACATCTCGGCCTGCGCCCGCCTGGCTCAATCGCGCTGCAAGCATCGGTGTCGCCCTACCATGCGTAGTACCACGGGAATGGATAGCTCCACCGGATCACGACACGGCAGATGGAGAGCTGCTTGATGACGAGGATGACCACGACGAAACAACAGCTATGCTACGGCATGATCGTAGCCGGCGGAATCGTCCTTCATTGGATGAACAGGACAATTGGGACAGCGAAATGGACAGGATATCAAACAGTAGTAGTGGAGGTTCAAGGGGAACCAGCAGGAATAAAGCGCCCAGGCTCGTGTCCGTGAAAGATACAAGTGGCAGAGAAATGCCGCCTGCAGAAAGAGCGCCAATGCCGAGACGAATAACGTGATTCTTGTATGCTTTTAATGCGCGGAGTTCTGGTTCAGGATATGGTTAAGAAAGTTTGGAGAAATTGGAGTTGAACAGCTAGAGGGAACTTGTTTTGAAGATTTATCTACAGACCGTAGCCAAGCTCACACGAGCAAGACAGCCGATGATCCCAGCGAAGCACTTCCACCAGAGTCAAACGCCTTTGATCGTACATGCCTCTTATACACACAGCTGAAGCCTCATATTGTACAGCTTGCCCAAAATGCATCCTCCCCGTACCATGCACGACTCACTAACCCAACCTCCTCATCCTCGGACTCCTCAACCCGCCAAACTTCAGCCTCGTCGCATCCGTCAATTTCTTAATCTTAGTCCTCACATTCCTCCCCTCGCTGCTCATAATCACCTTCGAGACAGCCTCTCTCCCCGGCCCAAACCCCCGAAATATAACCTCCATGTCCCTGATCTCCGTCAACAGCCCCTTGTCCTGAATCCGACTCATCATATACGCCGCCAATTGATACGCGCTATCGTACGTCCCCCGCGCCGCCTTCTTGAACCCGATATTTCCACAGCTCACCGAGATGAGGGGCTCGCGGTTCGGCCGCGTCAGCGTGATGTGCGTGTTGTGTTTTGTGGCGTAGACGTGGAAATGGTACATAGGGACCTCCTTGTGGAGGGAGGCGGCGAGGGAGTCGATCTCGTCGTCTTGGGCGTGTCGGGGGCCGATGATGCCTTCAAAGCCCGAGGTCGGCTTTTGAAAGGGTTCTAGTACGCTAGCGAGGGAATTGAGTTTGGAGATGACCGCGGTTGGATCTTGGAAGTCTTTCGCGAGGACGGCGGGCGTGCTACTGAAAGGGCGGGTGGAGAGGAGAGGTTGACGGGCGAGGGTAGTGCGGCAGGAGGAGCAGATTGCTGATGATAGAGGCTGGAGAAGCCGTGCGGCGAAGGGTTTGCTCATGGTGCCTGCGAGTGGGAGGGACAGGCCCAAATGCTATGGGGATTGGCGTTGCGAAGCTGTGATGATGGGGTCGCGAAGTCGAGTTCTGAGTTCTGCGGTCAAGAATCGGGAGTCGGGCCGTGCGTTCGGCATCAGAAAAAACATGTCGGCTTGCCCCAACCTCAACTCGATCACCCAACCGCCGACTCACGCTCCTCATCTCTCTGGGCGAGATTATCCCTCTGCGCTCTCTCCCGAAACCTAATTCGAGTCTACCAGCATGAGAGTGCTGACCACCAGCGCCTTCTCCGCGCGCGCGCGACTCTCTTCTGCCCTCCCATTCGCCTCGTCTCCCAGCTCCATACATGGCCGAACTGCTGCATATCGACGGATATCGACGTCTCCAGTAACGGCCTCGAGATATGCGACTCGGCAGCAGTCGCTAGTTACCCCGTCTCTCCAATCATCGCCCTTCATTCTCCTCCGGAGTGACTTTCTACCACAAACTATCCTCACCCGATCCACTACGCTCTACGCTCGCCATTTCTCCGCCCGCTCGCCATTCCAGCAGCAAGCCCAAAAACAGCCAGAAGATTTAAAAACTAAGCCCGCGTCACCTGGGTCTGCAACCCAGACGCCACCAGTCGAAGAGGCGGCCAAGGCCGGGGAAACGGCAGCCGGCGAGCAGGGCAAGGAGGGTGAAGCGGAGAAGAAGGCTGGAGAGGAGGAGTCTTCAGGGGAGAAAAAGGAGGGCGAGGAAGAGAAGAAAGCTAAGGAAGAGCCACCCCCACCTCCCCCGCACGGCGATAAGACGCCATGGCAAGTCTTCACCGAGACCTTGAAATCGGAATTCAGGGCGTCGAAAGAGTGGAATGAGTCTACCAAGGCTCTTTCTGCTGGCGTCAATGATTTCACGCAGAATCCCCAGGTTCAGAAGGCGAAGTCGACATATAATACGATTACCGACACTGCGTCTACGAAAACTGCCGAGGCGCTGAAAAGCACAGGGAAGGTTATTGGGACTAGTGCGGCGTGGACATGGGATACCCTCCCCGTGAAGGCAGTGCGGAAGGTTGCCAACGTGACTGGTCAGGGTGTTGCGGTGGCGACGAAGCCGATCCGAGACTCCAAGGCGTTCAAGAGTGTTAAGGAGACCATAGATGATGGTAGCTCGTCAAGATACGGTGGTTGGACAGAGAAGGAAGAACGACGAAAAAGGAGAGAGTTGAGGGAGCTCAATGAGCTCAAAAGGTCGGGTGGAAAGGTCACTGGGCCGATGGAGGAAGATCCAAAGTATGCCTCAATCCTAATAAGCTCACAATATACCTCACCATGGACTAACATTCCTGCAGTGCTGGCACAAACGTAACACTACACAAGGACGCCAAGTACAAGGAAATATGGCGCGACTTCCGCGACTCATCTAGCTTCATGCAATCGGTGTTTTCTCTCAAGTCTGCCTACAACGAGTCGGAAAATCCTCTCATCTCAACAGCCCGAAGCATATCAGACCGCTTCACTGGCTTCTTCGCTGAGAACGAGACTGCGATGGTTATCAAGAAGTTCAGAGAAATGGACCCTAACTTTCAGCTCGAGCCCTTCTTGACGGAAATGCGCGAGTATATCCTGCCGGAGGTTCTAGACGCCTATGTCAAAGGCGACGTCGAGACACTCAAGCTTTGGCTATCGGCTGCGCAGTACCAGGTCTACGCAGCGTTGATGCAGCAATACACAACGGCAGGATTGAAGTCAGATGGCCGGATCTTGGACATCCGGAACGTTGATATCCTCTCAGCGCGGATGCTAGAGCCAGGCGAAATCCCGGTGTTTATTATCACTTGTCGGACGCAAGAGACCCACGTCTACAAGAACGCCAAGACTAACCAACTCGCCGCTGGTATGGACGATAAAGTCCAGCAGGTCACATATGCTATTGGCGTCACACGTATCCCGGAAGATGTGAACAATCCCGAGACGAGGGGCTGGCGGTTGATTGAGCTGCAGAAGAGTGCAAGGGATTACATATGATTGCATATACTCGCATGATCTCTTACTGCATCGAAGATATCCGGCGGTTTCTGCAACTAGTCGACCCGCCTAGGATTCCTCCTTCGAACAATATCGAAACTTTCTTGGCATATTCCATGGCGCATTTCGAAAAGTCAGCTCCTC
Source organism: Lophium mytilinum (assembly GCA_010093605.1). Classification (NCBI taxonomy): domain Eukaryota; kingdom Fungi; phylum Ascomycota; class Dothideomycetes; order Mytilinidiales; family Mytilinidiaceae; genus Lophium; species Lophium mytilinum. Next base: position 691,514 of record MU004188.1, on the reverse strand, counting down.
CCCCTTCTACTCTGTTTTTACTACCGTCTCACGTACGGCCCTGTTATTATATGGTGCTGCTTTGGAGGCGCAAATCAACTTGCGAGGTCACGGCGTTAAATGAGTAAAGCTTGCTTGACTTCCCCCCTCTTGTGTACTATAAATCTATGGAGGCTGTCTGAATATAGCGGACATGGGGCGATGGGGGCTTCGGTTGGGCTACTACTACTGTATGGATGAAGGCATGATGACTTCGGGGATGGTTGGAAGAAGACGAAGGAGTGGACTTGTAGTCTAAGAACAACGTCCCTTCACTCTCTGCCCAATGATTCGCTTTGTGATTTACGATGTGAGGTGTATAGAATACGTTAAACGCTTATGTAGGTAAGAACTCATCAGCCTTTCACTGCTGTCTACAAGCAACACGTACAATATCGACTCCATTTTGATGGTGAAAGGTGAAAGATGGTTTGGGTAAGCGGGGAGCCAATCACAGCATGGTGGCCTTAGGCGCGATAAGTCAACCTCACCTCTTGGCCAGGCCAGCCACGCAGAAAGGTAACTAAACCTGTGCCCTGACAAGGATAGGATTTCTGCCAGCACGATGAAGTTAATCCTTCGCCCTCGCTTCGAAAGGCAGTCCAGCCAGCCACCCAGCTCAACAGGATGCACACAAAACGAGGCTGAGTCGTCGGGTAGAACCACCGGGTTCAGCATCCATCGACCATATGCATCATTCCTCCATGATTTGACCCACAGGTCGATATTCATCGAATCCCGTATCCCGAGCTGATATGGAGTCGCCAAGCTGTCTTAAATGTACAAAGCAAAGGAATTGCCGAGTCAGCCGATGAGGCCAAAATCTAGGCATGGAGGCAGTGCTAGCCTATCGAAACGTCCATCCTTTCTGTAGCCTCTCCTAGCGAGGCCGATCGCGACGTCAAATAGCCTGGAATCTGAGACTTTCGACATCGCTTGAGAGCGAATCGACTGCGGCTTGCAGTATCCAGTGCGTAAGGCTGCTTTCTGGTAGCTGTGGTATCTGTGTAGGCGGTCCATAGCACCTATTTAGGTAGTCCATGCGCAGGGGTGCAGTAGGTATATGAATAATGCAGCCTCGCACTTGGTTGCTGAGGTCCAACACTTCTTATTTCGAACGCCTTGAGTCTGTGTCATCATATCTTCTCTCCATTACCCATCACTGTCTAAACTATCTCTATCTACTTCATCAACCATCAACACCGCAATCCAGCGTCTGGCACTAAAGCCTGCCGACTTTTCCGAACCCTCTTCGTCTCTATCTTCGCCTTCTCTATCACCAACATGCCCATTCTTGCCTCCCTCACCCACCCCACCGACCCCCGCTGGCACGGCGTCCTCCGCCATGGCCCCCGCATCCTCATATCCATAACCCTCTTCACCCTCTTCTTATGGGTCATCACCATCGCACAAATGGGCTGGCTAGCTACCGCCAACAATCGCTACGCCAAATGCTGGGCCGCGCACCACACCCCAAAGACCCACTTCTGCACCATGGACTTCCCGCCCCGGATATGGAGCCGAGGCCATGGCGACCCAGCGTAAGCAACCCAATCCTCAGTCCTTGACCCTTACCACCGCCCCTCCCGTCTCTCGATTCTCAAGGAGAGTTTGAACTTATCTAACGGACCCCAGATCCGACTTCTTCTTCTGGTGCCTCGGCATGGTCCTCGTCTTCGAGGCCATCCACCTCCCGCTCTCCTTAGTCCTGTTGGTCCGCCACTCACTGCACCCCGTGGCCACGCTGGTGCTCTCGCTCATAGCGCTGGGGATGTGGACGTGGCAGGTTACGTTTGAGATGTTTGGGGCGTGGGGGATTGAGTGGAGGATCGTGGCGGCGTTTGAGGGGCTGCTATGGACGAGTGTGGCGGCTGGGTGGCTGGTTGTGGGGTGCTATATTGCGTATGTGGTGTTTGCGTGTATGGCAGTGCATAGGTGGCGGGTCGGAGGGAAGGGGAGGGCGAATAGGGTGCCGGGGAAGAGATTGAATGAGGAGAGTGAGTTGGTGGACTTTGGGAAGATTTGAATAAGGGGTCAAGATGAGGAAAGGAGAAGCGAGGTGTTGGTGACAGTGGTAAGATTTAATGGTTGATGTATGGGAGCTGATGGAGGATGGCTGAGGACTATGATAGAAAACAACGTGATGGAGATCCACGAGACTTGCGATAATGAGGCGTTGGAGAAGGATTCGGGTTACGAAGCGGTCACGCTGGGCCAGATACTCTTGGGTGGTAAATAGCGAGTCGACCCCAATGGGAATAGGTTTCCTATAAAAAGACCCAATGACTCTCGCTCTATGTACCGGCTCTAGATGTATTCTACTGCTGTTCCAGCACCAGCTCAGCAGAAGACACCCTGACCCACTCCTGTGAATGGTCGGTGTTGATATATCTCCTAATGCCTTGCAACTAGCTCGAGGAAACACGGGGCGTGTGCTTCGAGACGCTCGTATGCGCAGAATAGAGTGGAAGAACGAAAATAACAGCATCTGCTTGCAGACGAGGAATACATCATGATGTTTTTTGAAGTTGCAGACTTGAGTCAGGCTCTCAGGGTCGCACGAATAGCCAGACGCCTCGGGAAGGAGCTAGCACATGAGTACGTGAGGATGGAGGTTCCTTTTCCGATCGAGTTGGACTGGAAAGGCGGGTGCAATTGAGGAGTCGCAACCGATTGACGGGTTTGAGGCCATCGGCCGTGGCAATGGCCACTCTGCTTTCTGCTCGAAACATCACGTAAGGGACCGCTTCAGCAGTAGCGATAAACTCCGATCGCGAGAGAAAATCATCGAACTCTCTACTCAGGATAATTCTTGAAATCTACCTTGCCAGCAAGTTGATACACGATTCTACGTGACAAGGCTATGAAATACTCCCTGGCCTAGCGTGTCAGGGTGGCTTGCGCCATAATTCTCTCACCTAGAGACGATAGTCGTGTAATCCCATCGTCCTGGCAGTAGATGTGCTTATTATCGTACACTGCTTGGATCCTGCACTCTTTCAGACCCCTCAAGTCCTCCAACGGCTCCAATAACAGGTCCTGATGCGAGTTATCTAAACTGTTGAAGCTGTGAAGCAGCAAAGTGAAACTCCGCAATCCCTTCATGGTAACAATAGTCCGACACATAGGGTCCCAATGGTTAGGTAGGTACTCAATTTGAATGATTTCGCGATCGTCTCGAGTTGGCATCTCATAGGAGAACCAATATATCTGCAGCGACGTTATGGCGTTAAGGCGCTGTGGAAGAATAGCGCATTTAAAGTACATGAATGGTCGACCGGATATAAAGTCGAAAGTAGCAGTTGAGTAGAGGAGATTAATGGCCTCCCCGTAGACCTGTCGGCATGTCTGCAGGAGGGCAATCTCGGTTCTCGAAGTCCCTTGTATTGAGCCTGGAAAGCAATGGTAGAATCCGCTTGCTAGACCATAAGAGGAGGTGCAAAATTCACAGTGTATATGACAGCCTCTATGACGGCCATGCGCATCCTCCGGAATCGGGCATCGTATGTGGGCGAGACTCTTTCGCATCCATATAACATGGACGACATCGTTGGGATCGTGGAAGACGTAGCTGAAGATCATGATTCGGAGCTCTGCAGGGAGTCGCGAAAACAGTGGACCCGTCTGACGCTGCTGCTTGCGTCGTTTTCCGAGGAATAGAAGTCTGGAACTAGGTTTCGGCGGTCGTGATAGCTCCCGGCGCCGTGATGATAGCTTTGGAGGCGCCGCTTTGTCTAGCCTCCGGATTTGCTGTTCCATCGTGACATATTTGACACCTCCACAACGCATGACGGCGACGTTAGATCTTATGAGATGGGAGTCGAGGTCGGGGGAGTTGTAGAAGACGAAGGTGGCCTTGGCGGAAGGTACAGGTGTGGCTGGTGCGGCGCAGCACCTCCACTTTTATATCCTCCAGCTGATTGGACAGAAGAGTCGCCTCACACATGTGAACGTACTTAGGTATGCCGTATGTACACGCTCAAGGCTGACATTTACACCCTGCATGTATCCATCACAGAATAATTGGACTTCGCTGAGTGAGTTGTTCGCCTTTGAGAAGGTTTGAATAAGGCGTCAAAATGAGGAAGGGAGGGACGAGTGGTTGCTGGCAGTGGTAATGTTTAAAGTTTGATATGAGAGCTGATGGAAGATGAATGTGAACGACGACGCTCGCTCAATGAAACGGATACGACACGAATATGATAGTATGAACGTAGTGTATAATCAAGCGAGATTCAAACCGCTTCAGACCATCAGATTGAGGTAGAGTATAATTACTTGTGATTTCTTTTCAGTGGCATATGTGAGGTGTCTCCGGCGACCTCAAGATAGAACATGCGCAATCCTTGTACTACCGCTAATGGGCGCGTTTGGCGATGTTGAACGCCTTCTAAGGGAAGACTTTTAATCTAAACCTGAATGTTGCTTCTTATATTTTCTAAATAATACCTAGAATGTGGTATTTAGTTAATACCTCAAAGATATATAGGACTCATTCTTCCACTATACAGGATAACCCTAAAGTATATGTAATTGTTACTTCTTCACGGATGGACAAGGGGCCCCTTATCTATCCCAACGTCCGGCATCAATCAACGTCACTGAAGCTGTCCTGCCCATCTCATCTTAAGGGGTTGGATTGTCTCTATTTATGAATCTGCAAGATAAATGTACCTTAAAAGCCCTCAAAGTGTTTTGATATATCTCGAGCGGCGCGATAAACATCGTGACTTCCCCTATCCATAGTCAAAAACCCTGACTGCCTCACACGATGGATTGCTACTTCCCCTGATAAAGGCAGTTTTCCGTTTAACCAGTTGCTACTTCATGTCCGAGAGAGTTCTGGCCCTCTAATCCTACACTCTTCCTTCTCCGCCATTAGCATCAGCAGCGCTCTTATCCATTTCAGAGGGAACTTCACGCCCAACGCCATCTATCTGACCATCTGTTACTTCGCAATTGAGCCACTTTCGCGTTCTCACTGCACGCTGTTACCTCCCTAGCATCAACATCAGTGGTGTTACCTGCTGTCTAAGCAATAGCCGTGTGGAATACAGGAGCCGCAAGAGGTTCCATACCGCACTTGCTGTAACACAAAGCAGTAAAGAACTCAATCTGCGGAAGTATCATGCGATACTTACCTCCTCCCTTCCTCTAGCAACGATCCTGCTCTGTCCAGATTTCCAGGTATATAAACATCTTCCCCTCTGCCTTTCTTCTCTTCTTTTCTTCACAAATCATCGACTCAGTTCCACCATCCACCCTTCATTCTTCAACAGCATCGTCCTTCAACAGTATCGTTCTTCTTCAATCATCTCGCTTTCTCTTCCTTCTCTATCATCACCCAAGCCTGCTCTGTTACTAACACTCTCCGGAGTTCCATCGTCCGGCTTCTCATATCAACCTGTAAGTCGTCATCTCCAGCACTCAACTACTTCATTCTTGCTTACTGATGCCACTCAGAGCAACATCGACTGCATCTTCATGTTTCCCAACCCATCCAGGCCTTATTCGACTTCTAATCCACTTGATCCTCATTCGATCTCCAACTCAACAACACTCTCTGATGCTTTGCGAGTTCCGGCATACCTTCGAGGTCGTTTCGGCTCATCATCACTAAGCCCAACGCCTACTCGGAGCTTCCACACATGATGTTTGGCCCCAGCCCTCGACGTCGTTCTCTTCATTCCAAGGTCAGTCATACTTCTTGCACGTATCGGGTTGAGGATGAGCCCACGTGGGGCTTCGCTGAATACAGACGAGTATGCTGATATGTTGGACTTTCATCCCGCCTTGCGTATTAGATTCAACGAGTCTATCCCATCGACCAAGCTCAGCTCTAGCCTATTGGCGTTTTCATCATTGCAAGGTCGGTCACTTTCTCTCCTATGCGCGTCATCGAATCTCTCCACAGACTTACCCCATGTCTGTGGGGTGGTCGCCTCCGGGCATCGCGCTAGAGCAAATTCCCCTTCCTGTCTCACGACACCCCCGTTCGGGCTCGTCCCAGAGCTCGGAGGGACCTAAGGAAGGGGACAGACAAGGTACCAGATGACCGACTCAGCTTAGGCTGATGTGTCGTGCTTTTACACGCTGTGTGTGCTAGGTCGGACTACCCACTTCAACAACTCCTCTCGACGAGCTCAGTAATCTCACCACAATTCAATCAGCCAAGGCATCACGAATTGCGGAACATCATTGCTCAGATCCGTCCACCCAATTTTGAATACCGACGAGTCCAACACCCTCACTGCGACTGGATCAGCATCTGAAGCATACTGATTTGCGGAACTTGTGCCTTCTCCTGGACTATCACGTGGACCACGACGGACATTTCGTCGTCTTTTTTTTGAACACAGAGTTCAGCTGTCTCACCACAATTAGAAAAGCCGGCATGTACCCAAATCGACTCGGTGCGTATGCCGGACGATCTTCTCCCTCTTGACACACATGCTAATGCAGCTCATCTCAGGTCTCTCAATCAAGCTCAGCTACAGCCGCCCGACATCTTTCGATTACCAGAATCAAGCGGAAGCGTCGTTGCTTGACTCGGTGCTTTCACGGTGCGCGTTCTGATACACTCTCGACGGGCGAGCGATCTCCGCCTCGAACCTTTAGACTGCATGCCGCGCATCGCGATCAGGCCGCCGTTGAGCCCCATTTACCGCTCGGATACAACTTCGTGGAGAATTTGGAGCCACTTCATTGCTCTGGTACGTCTTGATCAGGTCAACGACTTGTGGTTTCGGATACTCTAATCGTGCTGACTTCTCGGTGCGTTTTAGATGGTGCGGTGTCAGTACGGCGCTGAATCTGCACTGCCGAAACGGGTTGTGGCATCTTGTTGCCACCGTCAGGGCTGCTCCCACGGCATCTTGAATTCCCGGACGCGGTGTCATGCGTGGCGCAGCTAAATTCAAAATATTGCCTTTGGCGAATTTCCGCCTGGGATGGAGCCTCGAGGACCGTCGAGCTCATTTTAGTTCGCGGCATTCAGCTTTGCTCTTCGACACAATCTGGGATGTTGACTCCGCGAAAGAAAGGGAGGGGGGATAGGATACCGGTGTCGCGAGTGAAGGTTGGCATGCCTTTCCAGATGGCAGGGATACTTCAAAGATGTCTCGAGTTTTGGAGTGGATGGCAAGAGTCGTGATGGCTGGTTCGTGGTGCCGTCACAGCGATGGAGGGCCAGCGGAGAAGAAGTCATTGAAAAGATGGAAGCCTGCCGCAGTCGTAGAGTAGAGTCTAGGATGAATGTCAGCAAGGTTCGAAATGTGTGTCTAGGAGAGGGAGTTCTGGCTAGGTCAGTTCAGTTCAAATCGTAGACACAGGCTATTATGTTCATCGTCCTGCTACTTGAATGTCTTTGATGTTGCGTCAGTCGAGGTAGATGTGATGCGTGAAATGTGCGATGTTCTATCCGGGTTGCGGGTCACGCTTTGAGAAGAAGAAGAAAGCGAGAAACAAAAGTTATCTATTTGATTTCAAGTACAGAAAAGTGTGCTCGCTAGAGATTTGAATCCATGGAACGATCGCATTTGTCGATGATGAATTTTGAGAATGAACCGTGGTTGAAGGTTTCGCATCCCAGTTCTAGCCCACATGATGACTTGTTCATTTATCATATGCTGTAGTGACTACCCACAGACTGTCACGGCTCTATAGAGGATCACAGAGGATTGAGGTGTGGACGGCGATGACGCGTAATACGCTAAGAAGGGGAAAGAGACTAGAGTGACAGCGCCGTAGGTGCAGTACAAGCGAGAGCTAAGCTTTCCTCCGAGGATCATGTGGAGAGTCACGTGCTGTTACGCAGAGGGAAGCGGAGCACATTTCAGCTGTGGCACAGACAAAATGGAGACACACAAGGAGTCATATTGCTAATAGGTGGTTGCTGTGAGAAGGGCCCTGGTAGGTCGAGGGCTAAGGACAGTCCTCCGGGACTTCTAAATCTGGCACATGTGCCTCTCCACATCCCAAATGCATCAAATCTCATAATAGCACTACTACCGCTTCCGCAGAGCTAACGCAGTACCTAGGTTAAGGTCTGATCACTTGACCTACCCAGATGACACTTTTGCCATCGAATTCTGTTCAACTTACTCCCTCCCTGTCAACAGCATTCGGCTGAGCAATCCTCGAATCTCGATGCAGACTTCGCTGCAGTATCTCGCAGCCCTACAAAGGTGAAAGCAGATGGAGGTAAGTGCTTGTTTCGCCCGCGATATTTCCCTAAGAGGGAGGATAGAACCTAGTGCGGTTTTCCCGCATCTCCACGTTAAAAGCGTCTCCATCTTAATTTTGGACTGCGACTACTCGCAGAGCATGGCGCTCTCTCCGGACCCAGTCTCGCCCAATAAAACAACTCATTGCTTGAGCGGATCTAGCCCGCTGATTCTCAGCTTATCGCCATCTTTTGGTGGACGCTATGGAGGCCACTCCATTGCATTTTTCCCTTCCGCCAAGTAGAGTGGAGTAGGATACTTGCATTCGCGCACGAGACAGTGCCATGCGTCTAAGTCCAGTGCAACATACACACAGCTCCACATCGCCTCCCTTTTCGCTGCCTCTTGAACGCATGTCTACTCGCAGAGCAGGCAGTGCTCACGTTCCTGGATATCGTGAAGAGATCGAGCTACCAATACTCCCCAAGTCATAAACGGGTGCTGAGGGGTTTTGGAGACCCCACCAGCAGAACCCATCGACGTCGAACATGGTGAAGTACGACACTTTCTTCGCGTGCTAGACAGTCCCACCCATCGGTCTCCGTTATTCTTTTCACCCATCTTTCATGATGCCTTTCGCCCAACGACTTGGTTACACGACAGCTGTTACTACTTCACAGAACATGATTGCCTTCATCACACTCTTGAAAGTACTGAATAAACTGATAGGTCACCGCAATGCGAGGGATTTCACCCGCCTCCTCCCCAAACTCATTGTAGATTATGAGTAGTGGTTATGGAGTCCGCTCCGTAAGCAATGACTCTTATACTTCTTCACAAGAGTCGACCTCCATGTGGACCATTCAAAGTGACTAGTGCTGAGTATATGCGAGAGCCTTTTCCATTAGTCTTTCATTTGTGCCGAGTTTTGACGAAGACATAACCAAATTTGAGACCAGGTATTAATCGTAGTCATCAAGCGCTTAGCCCGAGACACTACGGCACACGCAAGGAACCAGGTCTGAGGTCACAATGTTCGATCGGTACCAGAAAGCTTCGTCTTCGAAGAGCTGACACGGTCTCTGCACTTCACTCCGCTTCGCACCAACCATATCGCCAATAAGAATCCAGATTCAAGTTGAGCATACCCTGAATTGCTTGGTGTGGATGCGTCCCGCTTTCACTCCATGGACTACTCCTCCTCGACTTTCTAGGTCTCGAACCTAGTAAGCTCAAAGGACCCGACCAAGCGCCAGTAGATCGAGTCGGTGACGACTCTGTTCGACCTCATTGAAGTAGCAGTAGCGATCTTGAATACGCCGTCGCAGTATTTCGCTGCACGCTTTTGAATAGAACGACGCTTTCATACGTTGCCCATCTTCTCGTATGTTTTCGGGCGTTCTACCGTGCTTGGTCCACATGTTCATGACCATGAAAATGTTCCAGTGAGACCACAGATGTCGGAAGGAAGCTTTTGAAATCTCTGGAGCATAGATTCTGGGGAGTTCAGCTTTCGAAGCTCATGAAGCAAATCTGCTTCTTCTCAATAACCTCATTCTTGGATGCAATGAGTGCAGTGTAACTCTTTGGGGGCCATAGGGGACAGCTATGGTCATAAGTGTCTGCAGGTAAGGGTATTCAGACACGGTGAAGCAGCGGAGCTTATAGGCACCCACTCAAACGTCTTCGGTCAAGTGACTGTGAAAAGTGCTTCGATGTCTTCTACTGGGCATCGTGAAGCATTTGCCGTTGTTTTGCACACCACGTTCTCGAGAGAGCTTCAAAAAGCTCATGCCAGCGAAAAGAGTACTTGTTTGAACTGCAGAAACGGTACCAAATCCAACACAGAGCGCAAAACCATCGCAATCCAGTGCCCCTTGTTGATTTTGAAATGGTCCACCGCTTTCTGGGACCGCAAGTAATACATAATGCGGCTTGAATACTTGATTCTCGGGCGAAGAGAAGCAGCCGCATTCGTCAAAGACATCCGAAGAGGTTTTGATCATACAAGCACCGATTTTCAGCGTTGTCTTCGACTGATTTGGGGGTGGCGAAGCATTTTCGGTAAAGTGGAGGAAGCACACTCTCACTCACACCACGTTACGCTTCCATTCGAACACTCATATGGAACGAGTAATCCGTCTTTGGGACACCACATATAGTTGATGTACCACATGTTCTATTCAGTCTTTTCCAGCTTCTTGTCATAACAGTCCAGCGACGATGATTTTGAACTCAAGACATCACCCATATTTTAGCCTCTTTTGACGGTTCTCGAGAAGCTGCTCTACGGCGGTGGCATCAGGCCTATCTTCACGGGATCCCCCGGGTCCACCTACGCAGGAAGAGTTGAAAGTTTTTATAGACAACCTCAGACCCAGTACCATCAATGGCGGCGGAGGTAGACAGATCTCTATAGGCAACCACGGGGCCAGGTCACGGGCTTCGCCCCAGTTGAACGTGGCTGCTTGCTCTGGGGTTATATCGTTGGTGGTGGCGGTATTGGTCGTGGAAATCCGAGGTCTTGCTTCCAAGTCACCATATTCCGATGCAATCATTGTCCTGACACCATCGGAAACTGCGACTACGGAAGCTTGACCGCGCTGACCCGCCCACATGGGCGGTATAGAGTCGGATTCGTGATTCTGTGCTGAAGGGTCCTCCGCGGCACAGATCTATTCGCGTCGAAGTTTGCCCAGGAGTAGTCGACGTGTCCATTGCGATTCCATAGATGAGCAACCTCGGAGTTCAGTCATTTAGAAGACAGCTACGGTACCTAACATTCGAAAATAAGTAGCGTTAGGCGATCTCTACTAGAATCTGCTGCTGCTCATTCTGATTCTGAGTTCTGGATCTCATCTTAGCCAAGGCCGTAGCGGCCTTCTCAATCGGGTGCGAAGCGCAAAGTCCACGCCACATAGCCTTTACAGTCTATAGAGGTTGATTAAAATCCGATCCACTCACGCGGCGACGATGATAGTGACTTTATTCTCCAGGAGAAAGACTCCCACGCGTCATAGTATGCTATGAATAGACTTTGTAACAGTCGTGACCTGTCGGCATGGACTCTTCCAGCGATTCTGCCCATGGTAAGTTCAGCTAGTTTGATGCAGATCCAGACGCGCAGTTACAACTAGAGACATTGCTCGTTTGCTAAACTGTGCAATGCCGGGTGATGGTCGATATCTGTGGCAGTTCGTCCTTCGTGATGCTTTTTCCATCTTCAACTGCTTGTGCATGTTTAATATGTGGCTGTATACATACGGTCCAGGAACGCTGATTGGAAAACGTCGTAGTCCAAAGCACTTAATTTGCGAGCAAGCCCGCGACACCATGCTGTCTCGTATCGCTGTCTTTTCGAAAGGCAGCCCACAATTAATTTCCATGTGCACCATTCAAGATACCTTCGAGGTTGTGGGTAGGCAGGTCATTGCTCCAGCTCGCTGCTCATGACTACACAATCGCCGCTATGTGTTTGACACTTTGCATGTTTTGGCGGCTAATCGCTCTCCAGAGAAGGAATCGAAAGCGAATATTATTCCGGAGACTGTAGGAAATCATGAAGGATCCTCCTATCTAATGAGTGATAATTCATGTTACTCTTCGCGGATAGTCATGGCTCGAATTAACTCATTGCCCGGTATGCAGGATACTCCTTTGGCTTCTGAACCGCCAAACAGCGGAGGCTCTACATGCTGTGTAGAAACAGCCCAGTTCGACAGGGTAGACGTAGACTCGCATTCTAGAAGAACCTTCATCACGGTTTCCATGCTGCTTCACCGGCCGACATCTCGGATCTCTTATCATCAGTCGGATGCTTCCTGGTTGAAGATCTTGTGCCTGGCGCCAGTCCTTAGCTTTTCCCCCCAACGAACCCGAGTGTTCCTATGGCGTATCACAAGATCTCTTATATCCGCCCTCCTTCATGCGAGCGACATATTGCATCGTTGAAAGGCTAACATGGTTGAGCTTGGCCGGGTTGCGATCTAACTATACCATGTATCGAGTCATACGAATGTATCTCCTCCTGATTCTACCACGCCTCGTCTATGGAGGAGTGGAGGGACAGGTCACCACTCCTTATAGGATCTCTCGAGGCGCACTGCACTCCATTAGTCAGTGGCACAGTACCTAAGGAATTTTCAGATGTCGGGCGGACATATGAAGCGGCAATAGTATCCCAAGGTTTCGATCTTCAAACTTGGGTCATGAGAGAGCGTTCAATCTTTTGGAAAAGAAAAACCCCACCCAACCCGGCAGGATCATCGCAGACCATTCCTGGCGGATTTGATGATTTCTTTGCCGGGGAAAGACAAGCACTGTGCAAGAGCGAAATATTTTTCGACACTATGAGCATGCTGGAGCCTCTACGAGCAGCATGACCGAGCGGGATAGCATGGCCTGAAGCAGACCATACTCCATATAGCCTGCTTCCTACGTGACTGAAATCACACGTGGTCTCCGGAATTGGGATTTCTCGCCAGCGGCATATGTGATGTGCCAGAGGTTCCGCAGTGAATGTCGGTGGTACCCGGATCTTCCTATCGGATGCCAGCGCGTTGAATATATGCTTGCCGCATGCAGTCCAGTCATCCCCTTGCCGCCCTAGGTCTCCACTCTGTAGGAACCATGGGTACAACTGATCTGCTACGATGGATACTCAGCCGGCCTAATATAGACGCAACTAGTCTAGCAACCATTCTCTCGTAGCAACGCACATCCAATACTCTTAATGCTCGCAGTGTTCCAACTCTACACGAGATACAATAGATGTACTGCACCCGTCCCGGCGTTTTAATCGACTCACTTCAACAGTATTTAGTACAAACTGGGCTGTAATTCCCACTTGACACTCACATCCATGATGTGCATGTTGTCTTTTCAAAACAGATTTCATACGGTTTCCATACCTCAGGAGTCATCGACGATGAGTGGGCCCGATCGAGGTGGAGATAGGTAGCAAATGTCAAACTCTAGTTTAAGGAATCGAAAAGTCGAGGAGCAGTTGCTCATCGCCTTGCTTCGATTTCTCCTTAAGAATACCGCTGCTTTCATTCAGCATGCTACAATTCAGCAAAGCTTGCAGATCCTCATGAGAGTCTCAATTCATATTTTGGCTGTTTCTTGAGAATAAAAGGCAGCATCCGATGGGTCTTTTGTTCGCAGGATGGTGCATATCACGCGCAACATGCGTCGTGTCGGTGAATCGTGTTTTATGCAGCTCTAGCTGCGGAAACACAGCCTGAACATCTTTGGCGTCGAGATTGATTGAGTAGCCAAGACTCAGAATCGTGAAATCAGATTGAATGTAATTGCAGAGAACATCTCGCTCAATCATAGCCGATGTTAATTTGGACTCGGAGATATACTGGATTCGCTAATGATGGTAGCAAAGAAGGAATGCTAATATCCCACGAAGCTCTCACACGGGCTGCAATGATCCGAGGCTTTGGAGAGCCCACCAGTCATGGCAAGACGTCGTCTCTCCCTTTCAGATTGTAATGATCACTCCGACTGCCCAACCAGAAGAGCCAGCGCCACGAATGTTTCGATTGTTGATGAAGCGACGACCGCGTGTTGATGGCCCCGTTGATGTCCCTGATCTGCCTGCCTCCTGAGCATAACCATTTACGAGCGACGTTGCTGACTAGCCCCATGCTAAATGTGCGCGCTGCGTCTTTCATCTTAAAGGCAGATCTGGCATGCCGATGATAAGGAACTTGATCATGGAAAGACCGAATGATCTTGACATTATCCCCATAACACTGGATCCTATGCCCATGTATTCCCTGCGCATTTGTTCCATTATGTTCGAAGATAGTCGGGAAAGAGCACATTCGAAGGCATTACCGGTGAACTGTAAAGCCTTAACAGGGCGCAGTAATCCGCACACGACCACACATGTGGACATGGGCTTGCACCCGTTGGAGTCTTGCCTTTCAATGACGGCTTGCCCAGTTTGGTAAAGGGGTTGCTCTATTCCTCTTAAGCGAGAAGGTCCCCTTCCGACCTACAATGCGTGACGTTGCTGATTGCTATCCTTCGCTCATTCAAATTGTGGTAGTTCCATGATCCGAAGACGACTTTGACCTTGGTTGGCGAGTCGACAACCATCTTTTGTCATTATTCCAAACTCGGTCCAATTTCGGGTACTGCACGACGTTTGTCTTAGCCAATTTTTCGAGTCCCGCGAACCACATTTCTCGTGTTGTCGTGAAAACTGTTTGAGATCTCCGGATCACCTCTGACAATCTCTGGGATGTTGCCGAACGCTCATATCGTTTTGATTTCCCAGCCATAAATTTTTTCCCTCGCACAACCTGGATGGAGATGTTGTTGGTCCTTCGCTTCCGGCAGCTCCACAGACCGGTGTCCAATATCGAAGCCGGCAGACCTCCTATCTCAGCAAGTCCACACACCCAACCATGCAATGTCCAAAACCACTGGTTTGTTAGAGCACACTACAGCGCTCATTCCGCAGTCTCCATCAACTGCAGCAATATGCAGCCGAAAAGACCACACACATTCGAGTCCATGTCGGCTAAAAGGAAATAACCTGAGGGAAGCCTACCTCCCTCGTCAACCTCTTTCTGCCCCCATCAGCTCTGGAGACGCATCATCTCGATGCTTCAACCAGGACTGACCACGCTGCACCACACCATACCATACACTTGGCCATCGCTAGACCTACGGCAAGGAGACAGCCGAAACGATGCCATCGGTCCCGATTTTTGCCTATCTTTGAAAACCCCAGTCCTCCAAGTCCCACAAGTCCCTCTGAAGAAAAAAACGTGTAGAATGCTCGGGACCTGACTTTCTTATAGCTCTCCAGACCTCCGATACTCGGCCTGCTATCTGTCATGTTCCCCGATCCTATCCGATTTCCGCCGGCTCCGAAGTACAAGCGGGACTGCCTTGATGAGCTGGCTGAGACCACGGACCCCGGAAACAGTGGCGGGAGGGGGTCGTGTGACGTTATAATCGGGACTCTGAGGGAGTACGGTTGGTTGTGAACGGAGGGAGAAGGCTTGTGAAGCGATTGCGTGATTGAGCATGAGACAGGGGAGGGGCGTCATGGGAGATGTCGGAGAGAGTGGAGGTGACAGCCTATAGCGGCAGTCTTGGTACGTAATTGAGAGTTGAGCGACTGGAAGATGATTGTGCTATGCCGGGTCGATTGGTTAGGAGGTGGAGCGATAGGACTGTGCTGACGGATCCGGAATCGAGCATTAAGCGTCTCCTATTGGGCTTCCTATGAGGTCAAGATTCCAGAAGCGTCCTGCTTTGAGGATTCGGAGTTCATGGGGCCGTCAGATTGGTCGAGACCTGACAGCTCTACACCGCTGCGCTTTCGAGGTGGAGAAGATCCGAGCTCTGTGTCTAAAAGCTCCAACATGTCAGGCATGTGCGGCTCTATCACGATGAACAGCGTGACACGAAGCGCCGAGGAGACTCCTACACCCGCCGACGAATGAATTTCGTGGTTCCAGTGATGTAGGTTCCAGACTATGTGGTAGAAGGAGAGGGGCCTGAGTACGGTACACGGTGTATAGTCACGACAGTAAGGCGTGAGGGTAAATCTTGATAAGAAAGAGTATTTTGAAGGCGACAGGAACCTTTATGAGCGAAGAGTTCGATGTAAACGACAGAACAATAATATTGGATGATACAAAGGTATTTCTTTTAGCTTAGGTCAAAAGTAACCCTCGGCGGGCAGAAGAGAAAATTACCGGCGAATGGATTTTGTTAAATGGTGGATCAAAAAAGCTTTGGGGCAAGTAGGACACAGAAGAACGAGACACCAGCACAGGAACCCAATGCTTGAACTCACAGACTCAATTACCTCATGCTATCGTCTATGTCATCAATCTTTTCTTGGACCATCACCTACCGTTTTCTTGAATGACTTCTAAACCCTTCCAGCCCTTCCTGTCTGCAAGATCTCTCCTGTCAGCGGATCATCCTTCTTCAGCACTGGCCAACTACTCCCAGTTGCCTTCTTGAGCTCAATCTCCAACTTAGTACCCATGATCTTGAAGGTACTAGTTTCAGGGTTTATCTCGCCAAATAAGGGCATGTCGGTCTGGTACCGCTTGTTGTCTGAGGTCCGTAAATCTAGCTCAACGCTGCTTGATGTGAAAGACACGCTCGATGTTGCTTTATCTATCTTCTTGAGGTATAGAGAGGCGATGACGGTAGAAGGGGTTTGGTAGAAGTCGTGGCTATTGTTGTTAGTATCCGTGACAAGCTTGCTTCGCCGTCGTACATACCGCACTGTGTCCAGTTTCTCCTCCCCGCCATTCTTCTTGCTCCCGACAAATAGATGCCGATCTTTCGTGTTGCAGCCCTCGATCTTCATGAAATCATCGAAATCCAGTACCCGCCTCTTGCAGCATGACCACCCTTTCGAGCCTTCGTGGAATATAGCGGCACCCGGGTGGTGTACACATTGCTCCCCCTCCCGATTGCCTGAGTATTTCCCATCGCATCCTCGGCGCCTGCAGGATTGGCCTGTAACAATGGGTGTCTCGGGATCATCATCCTCAGACTCTGGTGGGGCCGGTGACGGTGAAGGTCGTGCCTGGGCTGTTTGTGATGCAGATTTGGGTAAAGCTGCAGATAGACTGTCCATAGAGACAGGGACGCGCGCAGGGGCAGGCTCTTCGGGGTCAGGAGCTGAAGCTGGCTCGGGTGCTAGAGTATCGTCTACATCGGAGTGTGTGCCGGTGGTGCAGGGCGGAATAGAGAGGAATTCGTCGAAGGTGAGGACTCGGGGCTTGCAGCACTTCCAACCTGTACAGTGTCAACTCTGACGCCTTGAGGAATTACGGACGGGCTCTCAGACACCTTTCTGTCCCTCATGGAATTCAGGCGGGCCGGAGTGATATGAGCACTTTTCAGACTCGTCTGTGTAGACCTTTCCACACCCTTTGTGGACGCATTTCTTTGCCATGGTTGCGGTCTATACGATGTTGAACGAGAGGATGGTGAAAATATGGAAGCTAGATTTGCAAAATGAAGATGGGAGCTCGAGAATCCGAATCTTCTGGAAGGAGAAGCGGTATGATGGAGTCCACGTGACCAGGGTTCTGCCACCGCCTTGGAATTCACTGCTTTCATTGCTCAACCCCTTTCGTCCAATGGTCATCCACACACATAACATCTTCTCAGATCTTCGTTCCAAACCATGTTCCCATCTCCACGGCTCCTCCATCATGCTTGCAAGGTCACACTGTTTACGCGAGCTAATTGCTCTCTATGTGACTCTGCTAAGCGTGTCCTGTCAGATGTATGGGACCAACGGCCGTTCGAATATACCGAAATCGATGTGATGGAGCCAGGGAAGGAGAAATGGAAGATTTATGAGTTTGACACTCCTGTAGTAGGCGTGCTCATTTTCTCAGCTCGGTTCTTCCGCTTACTCGAGTAGATACATGTCGATAAATTCAGACCGGGAGAAGAAACAACCACAGCGGCCGTCCGAAAGCTGATGCACCGGTTCAAAGAAGCCGAAGTCCAAAGATTGATGGATGAAGCCGAGGAAGATAAGAACCCGTAATAACTCGGGGAGTTTGGACCCTTTTAGCGTGCTGCATATTGTGGGGTAGCTGTAAGGAATGACGAAGAGGGGTGGAGGGGTATGACAAGCTTATTGACGACTAGACACCAGAAGTATATCACGACCCGCCTAGAGCTGCTTTTGGTGTCCTACAACCTGTTCCTTACCCTTGACCTTTACTTTCATATCAATCACTACGATGCAATCCGCAAGTCGACTACACAAAGCTCTGAAGAAGGGCGGAGCAACGTTCGGAGCATGGCAGGTACACAGATCTACCTCTCCCTCCCCACTTTTCATCTCTAAGACACCCGATGTAGATGCTTCCAGGGGCAAATATCTCCAAAACTCTCGCTATTACTGGAGTTGATTGGATATGCGTCGACACTGAACATGGCAACATAGACGGTAGGACACTCTCTCAACTTAGGAGACCAGCCTCACTAACCCGGCCTAGACGCGCAAATGCACGAAGCCGTGACTGCAGTTGCCAGTTTCGGCATCAGTCCTGTCGTCCGCATCGCCGCAAACGAAGCCTGGATGGTGAAGCGCACGTGACACAGCCACCTCCTAATGGCTATTTACTGATGAGGTTCCAGGAGCCCTTGACTCTGGCGCTCATGGCATAATTGTCCCGCTCCTCTACACTCCTGAAGATGCCCGCCGCCTCGTGTCATCCGCAAAGTTCCCTCCGCTCGGAACTCGCGGCTTCGGCTCACCATTCGCACCCAACACCTTCATCGCCTCAACCTCCCCCGACGGGCCTCACAAACCTGTAGCCCTGATGGACTACCTGCAGCAAGCCAATGGCTCCCTCGTCACAATCGTACAGATTGAAACCGCCGAAGCCTTAGCTAATGTCGACGCCATTGCCGCAATCGACGGCATCGATGTGCTCCTAATCGGACCCTTTGATCTAGGGAATAACATTGGACGGCCAATTCTCGCCCCTGAGCTGCATCCAGAGCTTAAAGAGGCGATTGCGAAGATCCATGCGGCGGCGGGGCGACATGGGAAGGGAACGGGGATTTACTGCACTGGACTTGAGCAGGCAAAGATGTACCAGGAGCACGGGTTTCATATGATTAGTATATGCAATGATGTTGGTGCGTTGTCGGGCTTCTTCGGGAACGCGCTTCAGATTCTAAAGCCGTCGAGTGGCGCAGCGGGAGGTGAAGTGAAGTATTGAAAATGGGCGCTTATGTCGCGAGAATCTTGAGACAGCTGGTATAGAGCTTAGACTGGTTTAAATTCATAGAGGCATCGCATTCTAGACCACAATCTTAAAATGAATCCCGAGTACTTGAGGAAGTTCAATTACTGGAAGAGATGAAGAGTTAGAAGAATCTCAAGCTGGAGACCACGAGACAAGTTAGCGGAGAGTATTGATGAAGAAGGGTGTGATTCGGGGCGATGGCAAGTGATCAAGGGC
>MU004188.1:40875-59754 GCA_010093605.1 Lophium mytilinum | reverse complement strand
TAACTAGAAGCTCTTATATTCTTAACTAAAATAATTAAGTAGTAGTTTAAAGCGGTAGGTAGCTCTAGAGAATTATTAAAAAGAAAATAGCTTTAAAATAGTCTTACTACTATTCTCTAACGCTACTATACTATACTCTAGAGAGATAGATACTTATTCTATAGGGTTTAAACTAAGTTCTAAGTACTTCTTACTATACTTAAGCAACTTAAAGAAAGTATAAGTATTATAGTTATAGTATAGAGGAGCTTAGTATATATAAAGTAACTAAGTAGATTAATTTTAAGAGGTTATATAAGAAGTAGAAAGAGAGGCTTCTAGGTAGAAACTATATACGTAGAGAAGAGAGGCGCGTAGGCGCTAGGCGGGCTAGCGCGTAGGCGGCGCGAGGTAATATAATAGGTATAGAGGCAGGAGGCCGGTAACGGGTAAATATATAACTAGAGAATAGGGTGTAATCTATTACACTACCCCCTATTTAAAAACGCTGGAAGAAAAATAAAAAGAAAAAGGAAAAGAAAAAGAAAATAGTATTATAGGCCCTGTCGGGTTTAAATGTAAAGGTGTAAATTAGTTATCTAGTGTAGTAAATTATATAGCGTAGTTTAGCTAATTATTAGTTGTATACTAATATATAAGAAGCTAGCGTGCTTAAGGCGTTACTTATAAGAGCTTTCCCGTTATAATAGCTTAGCCTACTTTATACGGCTAAGAATCCTAATCTTATTATAGTTATTATACGTAAAGTTGCAATAAACTATATAAGGCTATTAATCGCGGTATAGAGGTGCGGCGAGGTAATTATATAAAGATAAGAATATAGTTTAGTATAGAGTAATTATAATTATAAGTAGTTATTAGTAAGGTTATTATTATTAAAGTTATTATTATTAGCGGCAAGGTTATTATTATTATTATTAGTAAGGCGCGCGCGCTAATCTTTATTCAGTTTAAAGTCTAGATAAGAGCTATTAGCGTCTAGGTTAAGGTTATAGAACTTACTAATTAGATCCGCGGCTTTAGATATAAATTATTTCTTATTACAGGTAGTAAAGTATAGAGGTGTATAGAATAAGAAGTAGAATTATATTATAAGATATACTATAAGAAGCTAGAGTATAAGGCTACTTGCAATCTATCTAGAGAGGCACGCCGGTAGCGGAATAATAATATTTCTAGCAAGCACGTAACTATTAGGCACGTGCTAGGCTTGTAGCTAGAAAAGAGGCCTAGATCCGTTACACTACCCCCCCCTTTTAAGAAAGAGAAACCCCTCCTCTAAATAAAAACTATATAAACTATAAGGTTACGGGGCCGTAGTAAGTATATAGAAGGCTACGGAACCGTAATAGAAGGACTAATTATAATAGAAGGACTAATTATAATAGAAGGACTAATTATAATAGAAGGACTAATTATAATAGAAGGACTAATTATAATAAATTTAGAACGTTAGTAAGTATTTACCTATATATTAGTAGCCTTATAACCTTAGTATACTTAGTAGAAGTCTAGTGCGCACTGCACTACAACCTATAATTATAGATAAACTTAGTATCTTATAGCGGCGTACTTACGGCGTTACTAGGTAACAACCTTCTCTAATAACTTGGCGGAAACCGTACAGCGGAGAATCTAAAGTAAAGAGTTTAGTCTTACTTTAATTAGCTAGCTAACCTTATAGCTTACATTATAATCTTTAAGCTATTAACTTTAACTAATTCTAGCCGTAGGGCCACTATACGCGCAGCGGGTTACTTATTATTATTTAACTCTAGGTCCTTATTATATTACTATCCTTCTAGTAGTTTTAGAAAGTCCTAATAGGGCCCATCCTCGCGTAGGTGTAGCTAATAGAAACGCTATACTAGTCTCTAAGCGCCTTCTCCTTTAAAATAACTCTAATTCTCCTAATTACTTAGTATAGTGTAACTAGTCCACCAGGGCTTATATTATAATTTCTAGTAGCGCCCGCGTTATTACTATCTACTAGTAATAATATCCTTAATAGAGTATTCTATATTCTCTTATCCTCCTTTATTAATAACTACAACGGGCGGCGGTTTAGGTTGTTGTTAACCTTTAATTAGCTAAGAGTTATTAAGGTATAGCAGGTATAGTAAGAATACCGGCTAAACTTATTTAGCTAGCATATTCTATAGAAGCTTAAGTTTATACGCGGCGCTGTAGTTAATAACCTTCTTAATCTAATATAGTCTAATATTCTTATAGTCTAAGAACTTATTCTTATATTCCGTCTTAATATTATAGGCATTAAGCTACACCTAATTATCCACCTTTATTAGCGGTAGTAGGTTATAGTAGTAATTAGTAAACTTAGCCTATTTATCTTTTACCTAGGTTATTTATTATTAGCCTTCTATAAGCACTTCTTATAGGTAGGTAATATATTAATTAGTAAGCGTTAGGTTTATACAGGTATAGTATACTAGGCCTTAGCCTTATTCTAGTAGAGCTAGTAGCTCTATACCTTACTTTAGATGGAACCTATAGTTAAAGAAAAATAGTAAGAATCCTATAGAGGCATTAACTATATTATTTATAATAAATTTACTAATAGGTAGTTAGTTAACCTAATTACTTTACTAATAGTTAATAAATAGCCATAGAAAGGCTTTTATAAATAAGTTTATATTCTTAGTCTACCTATCTATTTTAGAGTAGTACGCTATTAATATCTATAGATTAACGCCTAGGCGTATATAAACGCAACGCTAGAAATCTAAGATAAAGTTAGTATCTAGGTTGCTAATAATCCTTTAGGGTAGTCTATATAAATAGAAGATCTTATAGATAAATATATTAGCAACGTTCTTTACCGTTATACTAGCTATAGGAATATAGTATTACTACTTAAATAAGCGGTTAATAACTATAAGAATAGAAGTATACTTAATGCCGTTCCTAATACAGGGTAAAAGATTAGTAATAAAGTTAAACGTAATATTAGTCCAGCAATGTTTACTAATAGGCAGGCTGCGGAGTAGGCCCTATTTCTTACTCCTAGAGGCTTTAGCTCGCCGGCAGCCATAGCAGGCTTTAGTAAATTACTTAACTAAATCTATTATTTTAGGCTAGAAGTAATACCTCTAGAGGAGCTTATACGTCCCGTGCTTTTCTAGATAACTGCTAGTTAGTACTATATATAAGACCTGCAGTAGACGTAGGCATAGCGCAGTATAATCTAGAATATATAATCTACTATAGTAGTATAGGCGGGCGTTCTAGCCTTTACTAATAACTTCTAGTACACCTATATTAAGATTACTAAGCAACTACTATAGTTCTATAGAAAGGGTGCGCACTTTATTCTATACTAGCGCTATTAGTAAGTGCACCGCTAGGTCTATTAGTTCCTCTAGTAGTAATAGTAATTAATAAGCGTTACTAATTAGGTTACTAAGTAATTATTTAGGCTTAGCGCCGGGTTTAGGCGCTACTATAGGCAACGCGCCATCTTCTTATATAGCGGCGGGAGCGAGCTAGAAGAAGTTTAGATAGAGGCTTGCGGCTAGTAATAGGTTAAGTATAAGGTAGCATAGAAGTTCTTTAAATAAGAAGCTTAGTATAGAGTTAGCTAACAGGCCACTTATTATATAGCTTATCTATTTAGTGTCTTCTAGTATATTATCTAGTTCCTTATTATTAATAATTAGTGTAACTCCTAGACCTAAGTAATAGCTCTTAAGTATTATCTAATATTAGAACTAGTTACACGGGTTATCTAGTCCCTTTAGTAAGTCCTATAAACATCTAGTTAAGCTATTAGGCTTAATACTAAATACTCCTGGCCGATAAATAATCTTAAAGTTAAAACTAGTAAGAAACTCCGCCCACTATACTTATTATTAATTAAGCTACTTAGTTATTATAAACTATTCCAAATTATAGTAATCTATAAGAATTTTAGTTAGGTCTTCCGGGTCTGCACTAGCAAGTTTAGGGCGCCACTATTTAAAGGCCTTAATAATTACTAGGAGCTCTTTATTATATATTTTATAGTTAGTCTTCTGCAGCATTATCTTTATAGAGAAGAAAGTAATAGGGTATAGAAGCCCGTCTTCTCCTATCTATAATATAATACTAGCAATAATATAATCTAATGCGTCTATCTTAATATAGACTTTCTTACCATACTAGAAGTAGGCTAGTACTAGTGCGGACATAAAAGCGTCTTTAAGCACTTAGAAGGCCTTCTTATAATTATTTATCTATTTAAATTTAGGCTAGGGTCTTTCTTTCTTATTCTTCTTATTACTCTCTAAAGTCTATATTATTAAGGTAAGAGGGTATATAATATAGAAGAATCCGTAGATAAAGCAGTAATAGAAGTTAGCTAGCCTAAGAAAAGCTTATATATTCTTAATGCACGTAGGCGCATGCTAGCTTATAATAGCTTCTACCTTTTTAGGGTCTATTTAGATGCCCTTTATTATAATAATTAGGCCTAGATATTTTACCTATTTAACGCTAAACTCTAATTTCTTAATATCGGCTTATAGGCCGTGCTTGCGTAGTTATTAGAGCACTTTCTTAATATACTTCTTATATTAATCCTTATCCGTAGAGTATATTAGAATATTATCTAAGTATATAGAGTAGAAGTTATTAAAATAATTATAGAGCGCGTTATTAATATAGCCTTAGAATATCGCCGGCCCTTCTATAAGGCTAAATAGTAGAACTTTAAACTTAAATACGCTATATTACGTCGCGAAGCCTATAAAATATTTATCTTCTAGCCTTATCTAGATTCTATTAAATGCGCTAATAACATCTAGCTTAGTAAACTATTTAGCGTGGCTTAGTTAGTTTACGGTCTCTTATATTAATAGAATAGAATACTATAATTTAATAGTAAGGGCGTTAATAGCGCGGTAGTCTATATAGAAGCGTACTCCACCGCCCGGCTTATAGATAAGAAGGATTAGCGAAGATATATTAGACTAAGCTAGCTTAATAAAGCCTTTAGTAAGGTTATTATCTATTTATTTCTTAACTACCTATAGTTTACCCTTAGATATTAAGTATAGCTGTGCACGTAGAAGCTTTTCCTCTATACTAGAAAGTAGATAGATCTTATAGTCTACGCCGGGTTAATTAGGCGGAAGAGTATTAGCGTCTATTTAGTTAAACACGTTAATAAACTAATAATATTCCTTTAGTAGCTTGCGGAGAATCTCCTCTTTTATTATATAGGTCTTGGCGCGAAGAAACTTATTAATATCTATTATAGTAATTATATTAACGCGTTTAGGTATATTAGTGCCCTATTATATAATAAGAACCTAGATGCTATTATTATATATTAAGATATTATAGTTAGCGTTAATATCTTAGAGTATATAGAGTAGTAGTTTCTCTATAAGCTAGCCCTTTCTTATATAGGCGTAAGTTAGCCTAGCTAAAATATAGTATATATTAGCCGTATTATCTATAGGGGAGAAAGTAGCTTAAGAGTAATAAGACGGGCTCTATACTAATATTAAGCTATTCCTTATATAGTAACGCCTATAGTATAGGCGGAAGAAATCTATACAGTATTTCTACTAATTAATCGCGGGGTTATGTTTTTTAAGCCATTTATAACCTAGGATAATTAACGCCGGGCTAAGGTCTATAATAAAAGCTTTAAACTATTTAGCATGCCCGTTAAGATTAAAGTAGATAAGCGTAATATAAGTAATCTTCTTTATAATAGCTCCTCTATTTATAAGTTTAAGGGTACAGGCTTTTACAAGGGGGATAAGAGAAAGGTTATTAGTATGCGCGTAAGTAGTATTAATAAAGATATATATAGCTCTACTATTAAGTAGAGAAAGAGTAGATATTATAGAAAGAGGCTTACTATTTTTATATATCTAAATATCTTCTATAAGCTTTAAATAGTACTTATTCTATAGAGGGACATCCGTCTAAATTAAAGCCTTACTAATCTTAAGAGTATCTATAAATTCTAGCCTTAGTCTATCTAGCTTATTTATTATGCCCACTATTCCTTTATATATTAACTGTGTAACTAGTATTAAGTTGCTACTACTTACTATAGGCCCTAAGTCGCGGCTATAATCTAGAGCTAGGCATTTCCCTATCTATAGCTATGTTCCTATTTTTACTAAGTAGCTAAGTTTATAGCGCGAATAGCTAGTGCGCCAGGTTAACTAGGGCGCGGAGGTAGAGTAGAGCACTAAGACACGAGCTAAGCTATAGGGCAATTAGGGTTATCCTTCTTATAACTAGATATGCGGCAATAGTAATAGATACTATTAGCTCTTAGTATAGCGCGCTTAGTATTAGTTATTACGCCTAGAGGCTTCTAGCTATTTAGGATATTAACTAGGGCCTATAGCTAACCTATACGCGGATTAGTATTATTAACGCCTGCGGCTGCAATAGCTAGTAGTTAGTTAGACTAAGAAGCTTAAGTATATAGGTATAGGCCGCGCTATAACTAGTAACCTCTATAAGTATTATAGCTTCCTTAATAGCCGCCACGTCTACCGCGCTAGCCCCGCTAGATATTTAGGTTAGCGCGGTATATAGTATAAATACAGATTAATATATTATTATTACACTAATAGCGGCGTATAGCTGCTACTATATCTATAGTTCTAGTAAACAGCTTTTCTATTATAGCGCCTTTATTTACCTAGATAAGTCCTTACTC
Organism: Lophium mytilinum; assembly: GCA_010093605.1. Taxonomy (NCBI): domain Eukaryota; kingdom Fungi; phylum Ascomycota; class Dothideomycetes; order Mytilinidiales; family Mytilinidiaceae; genus Lophium; species Lophium mytilinum. The sequence continues at coordinate 53,066 of MU004188.1, read as the reverse complement.
CTAAATAACAGTTATTATATTATTATTCTTATTCTACTTAGGTATTATATTAGCTTACTTAGTAATACAGCTCTAGAAATTATCTATTAATTTGTTTTATTCCTAGAACATTATGCGGATTTTATTCTAGGCCGTATTCTCTATATTAGAGTTAAGAAACTAATTATCTATAAAGGCCTAGGCGTCTACTAGAGTAATAAGCTTATTCTTAGATATCTATTTAAATATTATATATTATCCCGCTACTAAGTTAAGCTTAATTTAGGAGATTATATATCTAAGCTATAGGTAGTTATTTTAGAACTTACAGCCGCCCCTAGAAATCTTAAGTATAACGTAAGCCTTCTAGCTAGAATACTATACCTTATTACCGGTAAATTCTAGGGCGTCCACAATATAGTTGCGCGTGTGTAATCTTAAGCGCAAATATAAGTATAAGCGGTAGCGCTTAAAGTAGTATCTATTACAACTATAACTACGGCAGTTATTATCTAAATTAAATAAGCTAGTAGAGCTATTAGAACTACTAGAGTTATTATTATTATGCGGCTTACTCTAATAAGATTTACGCTTCTACTTCTTAGATCGCTTCTTACGCTTATATAGATTCTCCTTATTATAGCTATTATTACCTAATAGAGGCTATACTATAGGAAAGAAGCTATTAATAGTATTAGGTTAGGTAGGCTTATATAAAGTTATGGCCGAAGTCTTAACTAGTATAGCCTATTATTTAGAAGTAGATGCTATAGCGTTAGTAGTAATTATCTAGCGTTAAAGCTTTATAGCTTCTTTTTCTAGCTTTATTACCTTACTTACTTAAAGTTTATAAGCTATCTTAGCTTTATAGTAGTTATTCTTATATATAGCTAGATTCTTAATCTAATACTTAGTCTACTCTATCGCCTTTTATAGCTTTCCCTTAGTCTCCTCTAGCTTTTTCTTAAGCTTCTTAGACTTTATTAAAAGGTAAAGGAGTTTATTAGCTTTACTAGCAAGTTTAACTTCCTGCGCAGCCACTTTATTTTTATAGACTTAGACTTATTTATTAGTAGTAGATGCTTCTATAAGCTTATTAAATTTACTCTTAGCTTCTATAAGTTTCTTCTGCAGTTCTTCTACTTACTCTAAAAGCTCTTAGACTTTATTCTTCTTATCTTTTATAATATCTTTCTATTTCTTTATAATATTACGCTTAAGGTTAACCTTAATCTATAGTGCGCGGCAGCGCTCCTTAGCGTCTTCGCGTGTAATCTCCTCGCGCTAGGCTTATATCTTATATCCCTGCAGAATCTAGAACTACTTTATAGGGTTCGCCTTAATAAGTATAAGGTAAGTATTTACATTATTAATCTAGATAAGGCTAAGTTACTTATCTTTACTAATAGTAGAATAGTTAATAAATATAGAGTCCTTAATAAAATTGCCCGGGGTCTATACTATAAGGCGTAATAGAGTTTTACTAACTTATTTCTTTTCTAGGGTGTTAATAGCTCCTAAGGAAGGCCCGTTAACATTTTTAATCTTATTATTATTATTATTAAGGGGGACTTACTAGCTCTATCCCATAGTAGCGGACGTAAATTAAGTATTAACTAGGGCGTTAGAGTCTTAGGCAAATTATTTAGGTTCGTCCTCTTAGGAGGACTAGTATTTACGCTTAAGGCGCGCTTATAATAGAGAGACTAACATAGCTAGATTATTACTAGAGGTAGAGTTATTATTAGAGTTAGGCTTAGATTTAATAAAAACAGGGTTCTTAGCGGTGCTTATAGTAGGGCAGTACGCTAGTAAGAGAAAATAGTAGCTATAGCGCGTAATCTATCTATTACGCGGAATAATATAGAACTATTAACCTATAGGTTACGCTAGATAGTATAGAAGTAAATTTCTTATAGCTTTATAGAAGGGTTTATAGGTAGTAGGTAAGTAAGAGAGTAAGAAAGAGAAAGAGGGTAAGGGCGGCTAGTTAAAATAGCTACGTGGCCGGTTCTAAGTTAGGTTAGCGTATAGTAAATAATATAGAAAAGTCTACGCGGCCTATTAGGTCTATATAATATAAGAAAAGGGGTGTTTATATAGTAAGTATATAATAGCCTATAGTAAGACTATATAAAATAGAGAGTCTATAATAGCCTATAGTAAGACTATATAAAATAGAGAGTCTATAATAGCCTATAGCAAGGCTATTTTAAAGCTAGAAATTAAGCGGCTACTTATTCTTAGTAATTCTAGGTAACTTTATAGGCTTATTTAAATATACCCGCAGGCCGTATAACTAAGTAGACCCGCGGGCCGTATACTAAGTAAATTAACTAAGCTAACCCGCAGGCTATAGACTAGGCTAACCCGCAGGCCGTAGACTAGGCTAACCTGTAGGCTGTAGATAAGTAGCCTATAGGCTATTTAACTAGGCAGCCTATAGGCTATTAACTAGGTAGGTCTATAGACTATTTTATACGCCTATAGGTTATAAAAATATAGCTATATAGACCTAAAGGTCTCTTAACTAGATAGCTAGTAGGCTAGTAATAGGGTCTTAAAGGAATTAGTACCCGTAGGTTGCATAATTAATTTAAGAGGTTATACTACTAAAGTAATAATATTAAGGCTGCAGCGGTATAGCGCGCGGCGTAACTTTGCAATAAGTAATTAGGGCTATAGAAAAGAAAATTATATATATAGGTAGTATATAGTATTATAGGTAGTAAGGTATAGAGGTATATAGAATAAAAAGTAGAATTATATTATAAGACGTGCTATAAGAAGCCGGAGTATAAGGCTGCTTATAATCTATCTAGAGAGGCACGCTGGTAGTAGAATAATAATATTCCTAGCGAGCACGTAACTATTAGACACGTGCTAGGCTTATAGCTAGAAAAGAGGCCTAGATCTATTATATTTCTATAGTTACTATTTCTATAGTATAGAGTATTCTTTATAGAGTTCTTTATATTTAAGGTAGCGGCGTTCTTTTAGCCCGCGGCCGCGCTAGCGGCTATTAATAATGCGCGTAATTGCGTGTTATTTAACTAATTTAGAGGTAATAGGATTAATTACCTAGACGGGAGGTAGTAGTAGCTAGCGTTAGCCTAGCAGTGGACGGGACCTATCTAGGTAAAGTAGATATAGGTGGAAAATAGGGTGCGTTTAAAAGCCTTTAAGGCTTATATTTATAAAGTTAAGTTAGAAGGCGTAGCCCTTATTAATAACCTTTATAATATAAAAAGGACTAAGATTCTTATAATTAAGTAACTTATTTAGGCAGGTTATCTTTATATTACGGGCGTTAAGCTATACCTAGTTATTAACTTAAAGCTTTAGTAGAGAGTTATAATATTAGTTTATATAGTCTACCTATTTAGTTTATATCTATATTATTATAGCCTTATATTTATTTAGAATATCTTTTATCTAGTTAATATACTTATTACTCTTAAGCTAACAGCAATAAATAGTAGCGTTAGTGCTAAGAGCGGGTATAGGTAGAGGGTCTAGAGCAATATTATTTATTACGCCCGGTGGAGGCTTAAGTCTAGAACGCAGGTAAAAACCCTTATTAATAAAGAACAGCGTTATAGTAGTAGAAGTATTAACTTAGTTATTTACTAAGAACTTACTAATAGGTAAGTAGTTAACCTAGTTATTCTAGCAGTAATTAATAAATTACCTAAGGTAGGCCTTTATAACAGCGTTTACGTTTTCTATTTATCTATTAGTTTTAGAGTAGGCTGCTATAGAGATATTTTAATAGACGCTAATACGCTTATAAATATATTTCTAAATGTCTAAAATAAATTATAGATTATAATTGCTAATAATAATATAAGAAAGGCCGTAGAGGCGGTAGATCTTGCGGAGAAAGGTATTAATAATATTATTAACGGAGGTGCCGCTTATAGAAATATAATAATGTTCTTTACTTACGCAGTAGATAATAATAAGAATCTTAGTATAGACTTAGCTATTATACTTATAGAGAGGGAGCTCTATAATAAAATCTATAGTAATATTAGTCTAGCGCTATTCTAGTATATTAAGTAAACGTAGAAGACCTTATTTCTTATCTTAGAAGGCTTTTAACTGTTTATAGCTATAGCAGGCGCTAGTATAGTTCTTAACTAAATTACGTATGCCTAGCTAGAAGTAGTAACGTTAGATAAGTTTATATATACTATACTTTTCTAGGTATCTACTAATAGTAGTATTATAGGTAAGCTATAAAAGCTTAAGGCGTAAGTTATTATACGCGGGTATATATAATTAGCTATAGTAGTATAATTAATTACAGCGGACTTTAAATTCTAAGATATTAAGATTGCTAATAATATTATATAAAGGTTAGAGTAGTGCGCGCGCACTATTATATATAAGGGTAATAAGTTTATAAAGTATAGAGTTAAAGGGCGGCTCTAGTAAGTTTTATAGCGGGCTAAAGTAGCCTTTATTAAATAGTTTAGTAAGTATATACTAACGGATTAGGTTAGGGTCTATATAGAGGTTATTATTATTTACCTAGAGTAGTTTAATTGCAAGAGAAGGATTAGGTTTAAGGTAAGGGTTAAAGTTAGGGTTAGAGTTAGGGTTAGAGTTAGGGTTAGAGTTAATATTATTATTGCGCGTGTAGCTACATAACTATATAGGTGTAAGAAGAAATTAAGAGTATATCTTTAATAGTAGTAACTCTATAGTTATTAATAGGTCTAACTCTTTATAGCAAGGCAGTAGCCTAATTAGGTTTAGCGTGCGGCCTAGGCTATTATTAGGTAAGCTTATTTAAATATCTAGTAAATAAGATGCTACTCCTAGCCCTAAGTTATAAGACTTAAGGACTATTTAGTGCTAAAACTAATTACAGGGGTTATCTAGATTAGTAGGCAGGTCTTATAATCTTCTTATTAGGCTATCTAGTTTTCCTCTAAGAACGCCTAGTTAGTAGATAATTTTAAAGTTAAATCCGGCTAGAAAACTAGCCTAGCGGGCTTAGCAATAATTAAGGTACTTAGTAGATATAAAGTACTCTAGATTATAGTAATCTATAAGTATATCTATAGGGTTATCTAGATTAGCGCTTACTAGTTCTAGATACTATTCTTTAAAAGCCTTAACTATAGCAAGTAGCTCCTTATTATAGATTTTATAGTTATATTCCTAGGGGCTTATTTTAGATAAGAAGAAGGCAATAGAGTAGAGTAGACCGTCCTCCCCTACTTAAGATATAACGCTAGTAATAATATAGTTAGAAGCGTCTATTTTAATATAGACCTTCTTACTATATTAGAAGTAGCGTAGAATAGATATAGTAGTAAATACTATCTTAAGTACTTAGAAAGCTTAGTTGCATTCCGCGTTCTAAGTAAACTATACCTTAAGTTTAGTCTTTTTACTATCTATAGTCTTTATTATAGATATAAGTAGATTAATAATCTAAGAGAACGCGTATATAAAGCGTTAGTAGAAGTTAGTAAATTCTAAGAAGGCTTATACGTCGCGTAGGCACATTAGTATTTTCTAGTTAATAATAGCGGCAACTTTCTTAGAGTCTATGCAGACGCCGCCTATTATAATAATAAGTCCTAGATACTTAATTTCTATCTTATTAAATTTGCACTTAGTAAAATTATAGTTAAGGCTAGCTTTATTAAGTTGTTTAAAGACTTTAGTAATATGCTTCTTATATTATTCTTTTATACTATTTATATAGACTAAGACATTATTTATATAGATAGAATAGAAGTTATTAAGGTAGTTATGTAGTGTTTAATTAATATAGAACTAAAAACGTCTAGGGCCCCTAGTAATACTAAATAGCATAACAAGCAATTTATATTAACTCTATTAGGTAGAGAAGGCTATTAGGCCTTTATTGCCTTCGCGCATTTAAATATAGTTAAAGGCGGAAATAATATTAAGCTTAGAGTACTATTTAGTGTTACTAAGCTTTTAGAGAGTCTTTTAGACTAGTAGTAATAGGTATTAAGTTTTAACTATTATTATATTAACGGCTCTGTAGTTAATATAGAATTAGACTCCACCGCCCGGTTTTTAGATAAGAAGTACGGGAGAGAACGTAGAGGATTATAATTTATAAATAAACTCTTTATTAAGGTTATTATTAATCTATTTCTTAATAACTTTAAGCTCTTCCTTAGATATAGCATAAGGACGGGCTTTAGATAGTTTACTAGCGCTAGAAACAAGATTAATTTTATAATTAACGCCTAGTTAATAAGAAGAAAGTATATTTACTTCTACTTAGTTAAAGATATAGATATAGCGGCGTAGTTATTTAAATAGTTATTAAACTATCTTATTATAGGAGAGGTACTTTTTAGCGCGCATAAACTTTTTAATATCTTTAGTAGTAATTTTATAGGCTTTAAGTAGAATATTATCGCCTATATAGAAGGTAATAACTTACAAGCCGTTATAAGTAATAATAAAGTCCTTATTCTTATTTTCTAAAGTTTTAATAATATAATAAGAAATCTATTTAAGCTTCTATTCTTTACGCTTAGAGATAGCGGCTATTTATATATAGGCGTCTACGCTAATAGGTTTCTAGTCTATAAGGTTATAGTAATTATTAGGTATATTATAAAAACGCATACTATTTACCTAGATAGTAATAGAGTTATAGTTAAAATAGTATACATAGTTCTAGTATAGTTTATAGTAAGAGTAAATAAAGTCCAGGCGGCCTACTTTCTAGTTAATAGCTAGGTTATAATTTTAGAGCTAGTTAAGTTCTATAATAATATTATAGTCTTCTAGATTAGTAATATAAGCCTAGTAACGGCTCTAATAGCTATTTATATCTATACTAAGAAGGGCTTTATATATTACTTTTTAGGCAACAGCTAATCTATTAGCTAGTTTAAGAACTTAGGCTTTCTTAAGGGGTTTTAAAGGTAAATTTACTAGGTGCGCGAACTTAGTACTAGTAAATAAATTAGTAGCTCTATAATTAAGATAAGAATTAATTTTTATTATTTCTACGGGTTGTCCTTTCTTATAGGTTTATACTATTACTAAAAGAACTATATTATTTACCCGCTTAATATTAAATCCTCTATCTTTATTTTAAAATAGTTCCTATTAGGCTTTACTAAGAGAGGCTACTAAAATAATAAGCCTTCTATACTAAAGATTCTCTATAACTAAGTTCTTATTATATTATAGACCGCAACTCTAGTCTATAACCTTACTTTTCTCTTAGCCTTACCTTTAGAGTGGCTAGAGCCGCGCTTATTATTAAGGGTTTTATAGTTATTAAAGCTATCATCGTCTAATAGTTCCTTAACGCGGGCAGCATAATTATTAAGACGGGGTGCTAGATTTATCTAATAAGTAGTAAAGCCTAGTTTATTAAGTTAGTTTATAGGGTAATATAGGTTTTAGGTAAAGTATTTAGAAAGGCGGCAGTAAAAGCACTTACTATTCTTTATAAGCGCTTCTTTATCGCCTTTATAGAGTTTATTAGGGGGTGCCTAGTTAGAGGGAGAGGTAATCTTAATATCCTCTTAGGTTATAGAGATAGCAGCGGCGGTTAGAGGGTATAGAGTATAGTTGCAGTTATAGTTATAATTATAGTTGCAGTAATTATAGTTATTATAGTTGCGACTATTGCGATTAAAGCCTTAGGGCTAGTTGCGGTTAAAATTACTAAAGCTGCAGTTATTAGATTGCGCGTTCTTATTAATACTATTATTGCAGAGCTATTTACGTGCGGCGTTAATATACTATAGGCTAGTAGTAAAGCCTTTACCTAAAATAGCGCCGGTAATAATATCTAGGCGGAGTTTCTACTTAAGGTTATAGACGTTATTATAGCCCCTATAGCCTAGAAGATAGATTATATATAACTTTATTAGCTTCTATATATAATTAGGGGTTATACTATTAGTCTAGATAAGCTTATAAAGCTTATTCTTAGTAGTACTAATCTTATTAGAGTTATTATATTAGAAGTCTAAGGATGTAATAGCTTTCTAGATAGTAAGAAAGGGCTAGTAGCTATCTTATTAGGCACGGAAGCCTTTTAAAGGTATACTAGTAAGTTATTTACTAAGATATATAAGACGTAGGGGCTTGCTAGACCTTATAGTGTAGCTACTATAGTTAACCTTATTTAGAAATCCCTAATAGAACTTAGGGTACTTATCTTTATTACCTCTAAACTTATCTAGATAGGGCTAGAACTTATCTTCTATATAAGAAACTCTATTTAGAGCTATACTAAGGTTTTAATAATCTTTAGACGTCTTAATATAGGGGTTCTAGTAATAGTAATAGCTTACGTATTATAAATATAATTATAAGCGTAAGCGTAAGCGTTAATAAGAGTAATACTTACAGAAGTAATTATAATAATAAGATAGACTACGCGTGTAATTGCGGCGATAAGGGGGGCTTCCGTTATTAAATAAGGGCGGGCTAGGGTTATAGCGGCCCCGTACGTAGTCTAAGGTGCAGTAAGCTTAATTATTACTTACGTGCTCTATAGTGCAGTAAGGTTAATTAGTATTATAGTCTACTAAGGGGCTATTATTAGCTTATGCTTCTTCTAAATAGATTACTCTATTAAGGGAGGCGAGTAGATCTTTAGCTACTATAGTAATAGAGTTAACTAGTAGTAGAGGTATAATAGAATAGCGTGCCACTAGGGGTACTATTATAGAAGGGGCTATAGTAGGCGCAGGTATAAAAGTACGCTAAAGTATCTATAGTATTTTAATTTTATTCTCTAAAGTAGTAAGGCGCGTATTATATTTATACTTATTTTTAGCTACTTAAGTAAGGTTAGCTATAAGGCGTTCTATAATTTTTCCTCGCTCTATAGATTACTTATTAGCTTAGAGGTAGTTTTTCTACTAGGCCTTAACGTCCGCGTTAAGAGAAGTAATTATATCCTTATAAATACAAAGTTTATTTTTATATTTACTAAGTTTAGTTTTAATATTAAGTAAGCGTTTAAGTTTCTTATACGCGGCTTTTAAGTTATTATCCTTTTTATTATATTTATCTTTAAGAACTCTAATTTTATCTTAGAGTTTGCGCTGCGCTTTCTAGTTATCCTTACATGTCTGCTAGAGAATCTTAGTTATAGCTTAATAGCTCCTAAGAATATAGAAGAAGTAGATAGAGTTAGCTTAGACTTAAGTAAGGAAGTCCTAAGAGTCCGCGATCTTAATTAAACTATTAAACTAGTTATTACCGGGCAGGAGTAAATAATCCAGGAATTTAGTAATATTATTAATAGCGTTAAGGAACGTACCCCGGTTACGGCCCCGGCTAGAAGTATAATACTTAGTAATAGAGCTGTAGATTATTAGGTCCGGGGTATATATAGAATTATTAATATTATTATCTTTAGTAGCGTTATTATCTTAGGTAAGCTAGTTCTCTTAGGTAACTTAATTCTCTTTCTTCTAAGTAGCCTGCTAAGTATTATCTGCGTATATTATTTAGGTAGACTATTAGGTGTCTCTCTTAGTTAGCTTTTAAAGGGGCGCGCTCTTTAAAGTCTTATAAGAAGACTTAAAGGGTGCGCGGGACTATATATAAAATAGTAGAAAGTAGAAGAATAGTTATAAGCTACTGCGCCTAGAATATCTAGGTCCTAGGTTATTAGTAGAGGCTCTAGCGCCTAGTAGAGCGCCTAGTAGAGGTAGTAGATTACTTATTATAAAGAATATAGTAATAGCGCTTAGTAAGGTAAGATAGTATAGCTATATACCCTTTAGTATTATATATATAGTTTATATAGGTACGCCTTACTAAGCTATTAGATAGCTTAGTAAATAAGGATTAAGGTACGAGGGTTAAAGTAGTAATAGTAAAAAAGAATTAGTGCTAGTTAGAGTATTAATACAACCTAATATTATAGTTATAGTATAGAGGAGCTTAGTATATATAAAGTAACTAGGTAGGTTAATTTTAAGAGGTTGTGTAAGGAGTAGAAAGAGAGGCTTCTAGATAGAAACTATATATGTAGAGAAGAGAGGCGTGTAGGCGCTAGGCGGGCTAGCGCGTAGGCGGCGCAAGGTAATATAATAGGTATAGAGGTAGAAGGCTAGTAATAGGTAAATATATAACCGGAAAATAGGGCGTAATCTATTATAGTAAGTTCTAAATTTACTATAAAGAATAGGCCGGATAATAGTAGTAAGTCTTATTACCCCTACTAGGTTCTTTCTATAGAAGAAGTTAATACCTTTACTATTATAAACCTTAATTACTAGATATTTCTTTTCTAGGTACTATCTCTTTAGGTTACCCCCGGGCGTAATACTAGGCATATAGTAATACTAGATAAATAGCTAGTAAATAGTTATTTAGCATCTCTTTATATTTACCTTATATAAATTACTACTAGATATAGTAATTCTACTTAATTATCTATACTATAGAAAAAAGAGTAGATAAATTAAAAAGACCCCTAGAATTCTATAACCTTATATAGCCTTAGATTATTAGACTCCCTTAAGAAGTATAGTATAGCTTAGCTAAAGTTAGAGTACTTAGATTAGATAATAACGCCTCTATAACTTAGTTCTTAAGGCGTTAATTAACTGTAAGCCGGCCTTAGGAATTAATTCTAAGCTATATTTACTAAAGCTTAGATCTAGGTATCTCTTACTAAGAAGAATATAGAGATATAGTATCTATAGTATAGTATTATAGCATAGTATATACTAGCTATTTAATATAAAAATAGAACTAAAGTATAAAAAGATTAGTAATCGGCACCGCTATAGATAGGTAAGGTAGCTGCGCTTATTATTAAGGTATACTATACTAATATATATAAGCTTCTAAGTAGATAGTATATAGAAGAAGATAGAAATACTAAGATATAATAGAAGAGTAAAGAACTATATAACTAATTTCTTAAGAGTATTCTATATAGATCTATAGTTGCGCTTTATTTTAATATACTTATAAGGCTATATATAAAGTTAGAACTTATAGTAAGCTACGCCTGTATATAGAATATAGCTAGAAATAGTAATATAAATTATCTAATATACTTAACTAGACGCTAGATTAATTAAGTCTAGCCGCTATTTAATATTATAGATCTAGCTATAGAAACTTAAAAATAGAATAATAGTCCCTTCTATATAAAATTGTAAAGATTAAATATAATAATTAGAAATAAAGCGTTACTAAAAATAGTAGAATAATTCCTTAATAATCTATAAGTAAGAGCCGCCTTATTACTCTAGGTTCTTCTAAGATATAATAATAATAAAATTTTAACCACGCATTAAGCTAAATAAAATAACTCTAAAGATATATAAGATAATATTAGAGGAAGAGATATAATTATAAATATATAGTAGATCTATATATAACTACTAAATAACTACTACTATAAGGTAGCCTAACTAAGCTAATATATTAAAGAATAGGCTTAAGGGGGGGTAGTTAACCTTAGTATAGATATAGTTGCAAAGGAAGTATAGAATATAACCTAGGAAAGCCTAGGAAAGTTAAAGATAATAATAATAGAGGATAATATTATAGGCCCTAGGGGTTAAGTTAATCTAAAATATATCTAGCTTAGATTTAAGTACTATATACTAAATAGCCTAAGGGCTTATTTAGGCAGGATTCTAATAATTAAAGAATTCCGGAATTATTTAGTAATATAGAAGAAGTAAGAGGGGGATATAAGTAGTTAGTTATTAGATAAAGAGTATAAGTATAAAGAGAGTTTAGGTAACTATAGCTTAGAAATAGAAAACTTAAAGAACTTAGAGTAAGAGGCCTAGAAGAATAAGGCTTAAGTAGAAGAGTTTTAAGGAGTATATAGATTTAAGTATTAATAGGTAGACTAGTAGGGGCGGCGTTATAAAGAAGAATTATTAATAAGAAAGATAGTAAAGTATTTAGTATAAAATATAAAGAGCGTTAGTAGAAAGGCTTCTAGCTAGGCTCTTATATAGTACGCAAATTCTTATCTAGTAGGTATATAGCAGTAATATATATAAGAAGAGAGGTAATAATAGGTATACTTAATATAAGTAGTAAAGAGCTCTAGTAGAAAAGCTTTCTAGTAAAACTCTTATACTATAAATAAATAGTTATATAATAACGCGCAATATTCTATTAACCTATCTTAGCGTAGTACTATATTACTAGAACTAGGTAATATATAGTATAGTATTATAGATTAACTATAA
>MU004188.1:24181-40865 GCA_010093605.1 Lophium mytilinum | reverse complement strand
TACTAGAACTAGGTAATATATAGTATAGTATTATAGATTAACTATAAATATTTATATATTAGTAAAATTAAGTAAAACACTAATATATTTATACCTGCGATATTTTAACCTTATATAATATATAGCTATTATATTAATCTTAAGAGTTAACTTAAGTAGTTTACTATTAAAGGCTTAGTATCTTAGTAGCCGGCGGCTATTAGCCCGGCCGCCTATAAACTTATCTACTGCCTAGCAGCTTTAACTTTCTTACTTCTATACTAACCTCTTTTTCTATACTACCGCACCTCTATTACTTCTACTTATCTAGCTACCTGCGGAATAGTTGCACGCTAGTTTCTTACTTGCTAGATAATAGTTAGCAGCTTTCTAGCTATATTAGAGCCGTAATTAGCTAGTTTTAGGCGTTCTTTTAGCTAGCGGTTAAGCCTTTTAGTAAGTTTACTATCTAGCAGGTAAAATTAAGTTATATTATAGCTAATTCTACTAATAGGTTTATTCTATTGCAATTTCTCTAAGAGTAGAGTAAGGTAAGTATATTATAAGGATTATTATAGAAAGGCTTTCTACTAGAGCCCTTTACTAGTCTTAGTAGATTAGTCTACCTTAATTTTAAAGATGCGGCGGTAGAAAATATTAAGAAAATAATAATACTAAAAATACCCGGCATAGTATATAGGGTCTTAGTAGAAAGCCTTTCTACTAGGGCTCTTTATCTACCTTCTTTCTTCTATTATTTAAGATAAGCTAATATATTAATAGGCTAGCTATAAATACCTTAAGTAATAGGGACCCTAGTAAGGTAGTAGTAAAGATTACATTCCTATATATATTACCTATAACTAACCTAGTAAATAGCTATAAGAAATAATCTACTTCTTCTAAAGTGCTAGAAGATCTAAATTCTACCTCTCTACTAGTTACTAAATTAGGGGTTAATACCTATATTAATTTAAAGCGTAATTAGCCGGCCACTATAATAGATCTAGAGACGCTTATATTAGTAAATAGTAAAGTAGTTTATCTAGATAGTAATAACTATAGTAATAACTCTAATATTTCTAAGAACTTTAATAAAGAGTAAGAAAAGCTTTAAGCGCTAGTTACTAGTAGTAGAAAAGATAAAAAGTTAGAGAAGTTATAGGCCTTAGTAAATACGCTATATACTAGTAGAATAAAGTTAGCTAAGCTTTATAGTTAAATAAAAGTAGAACTTAAAGTAATTCTAGCTAAGCCTAATTTTTAAGTAATTTAAAATAAGTATAAGAATAGGTATTTAGACCTAAAGCGCGCTATATATAGTTAAAATTAAGAGGCTAGTTTTACTACTATTCTAAATACTTTTAAGACTAGTAAGTTATATAATCTATAGTAATATACTACTTCTTAGCCTAAGATAGATAACTATAAACCCGTAGATTAGGTAGCTTAATTTATTAGTTAATGCTTTAATTACTACTGGAAGCGGTTTAGTAGGTTTTTATATAACTGTGCTAATATTACTAATAATAAAGCGCTTAGAATCTTCTTTAAATTAAAGAAAAATATAGAATTTAAAAGTAGCCTGTCTTAAGCTAGTAGAACTGTCTATATTAAGAACTAAATTAAGATATAGAATATTCTTTAAAAAATAAAGCTTAGTCTAGCACTAGTACCTAAGACCCCGGCTAAAACTATTACTTATAGTAGTAAGAATATTAATAGAAAGCCTTTCTATTAAGGCCCTTCTAGGCCTCCCTATTAGTAGTCGCCCTCTTATTTTACTAAGAAGGAACTTGCGGCTATTAATATAGAGGTTAATATAGATAACCCTATCTAGGGGTTATCTAAAGAGAAAATTACTATAAACCTAGTTAATAAGAAGAAAGATAATATTAATATTACTAGTACTAAGTATATTACTAGTACTATAAAATAGAAGCTTAAGTTAGTAATTACGCATGCTAAGCGCACTAGAGTAATAATTAACTGGAACTTATTAAAGTTTTAATATAATATATATTAGGTAATTAGATAGATAGTAGAAGATTTTATATATACTATTAAATAGCACCTAAATATATGCGCTATAGATCTAAATAAGAATAAGTATACTAATCTAGATAGTATTAAATATGCCTAAGATATAGAGGCTAATATAAGGGCTACTACTATTAATATAAAGAATATTATCCCCTTTACTATATTAACCGCGGTAGATCTTATAATATAAAGTATACTCCGCCTTCTAATAACTAATAAAGCCTATTAGCTAGATAACCTTAAAGAAGTAATAAAGGCCCTATATATTTATAACTATTAGAAACCCCGCCTTATTATAATAAATAGTAATATTTACTTAAGGTAGTAGTATTACTAGGGCTTACTATATATACTATATTATATAGAAAGGCTTTCTTAGTAGGGCTTTAATTATAGATAAGATTAGTATTAGAAAGACATTTTTAATAGCTACCCTTATTAGATATATAAGTAATTTCTCTTTAAAGGGTATTAATAGAAAGCCTTTCTACTACCCCTTTAATAGTTTCTCTTAGCATCTACTAATTTAATTATAGCTTATTACTAAGCGCCAGCGCAAAGTTATAGATAAGAAAGACCCCGGGCTAGTAAAGCTCTTTCTTTTTCTTATACCTTCTATTTTAGTATACTAAATAGCAAATAAACTTATATAGTTTAGTTTTAAACTTAAGCTCTATATCTATTTATTAAAGGGCTAAGTTACTTTCTATAGCGCTATATTTCTATATAATACCTTAACTAGGGACTATCCCTTATTTAATACTAAAAATAAGGCGAATGCTAAGAGTATTATAATCGCCAGCTATTAGGTAATAGCTAGTTAGTATAGTCCCTAGCCCGCATTAAAGTAGTATAGTAATAATAATCTTACTAAGCTAAAGAACTAGGTTAAATATTGCCTAAGCTCTACCTAGCCTAGTCTCTTAAGTAGCTATTTTAATGTCTAATTTATAGACAAGTGCTAGCTTATTAAAAGTAACTAAGTAAACCTCTACCTAACTATATTATAGCTTTACTTAGACTTTACTATACTTTATAGTAGAACCCCGCTATATATAGGTATTACTAATATACCTACTTATATATCTTTTATAGAACTAAGAGATAAGTATCTATAATTCCGCACGTACCGCTTAAAACCCGGTAAAGCTAAGTTTATTCCGGGTACTAATAATCTATTTAAGCTTTCTAATAACTATTTAGGTGTAATTTTCTAGTATACACGTAAGGCTTTTAAAAATTTTATTCTACCTTTATTTAACCTGTAAGTTATTATATAAAGGGCCCTAGTAGAAAGACTTCTAGCTAGGGCTTTTATTTCTTCTCTTATTTACTTTAATTTTCTAATATTTCTCTAGGATTATATAGAGGCTTTATTTATACTTAATTTTTAGTAAGTATATAATTACTTACTTATACCCTTCTATATACCTAAATAATTCTACTAATTCTACTATCTAAATTAGAGGATTACTTCTATAGTTAGTTATATAAGTAATTAAGCTATAGCCTATAAAACTAGGCTATATTATCTATACTAATAAATTACTAAGCTATCTTAAGTTATTAATAGTTTCTACTAAGAACTGTATAGGCTAGCGTACCTATATATTTAATACATGCTCTATATATACTCTTAATCTTATAAGTACTACGCTATTTTTAGTCTACTTTAAGCGCGCTATAATAGTATATCCGCAAGAGAAGGTCTTAGATTTAGAGGGTAATAAGATTAAGAACGGCCTAAAAATTATCCCTCTTAAGAATAATAGCGGTTACTAGTTAAAGGAAATAGATGTTTTACAAGGCATAATAAAGTAAATTGCCTAGAATAAGAATATCTAAACTAACCCTAATTAGAAAGACTTTAAAGTAAAGTCTGCACCCTTTTATTATATTATTACCCTTTTTATCTATAATACCCCTAAAGTAGCTACACTACTATACTATTTAGCTAATAATATTATTAAGTATATAGAGAAGGTTATTATCTAGACTAACTACCTAGATAAGTAAATAATTCTTACTAAGATTATTAACTATTATAAAATAGATACTTATATACTAGCCTCTAATCTCTCTACTACTAACCGGGATAACCTTATCTTATTATTTAATAACCCTAACTCTAAAGTAAAGATTCTTATTACTAGTTACTAGACTAATAGAGCTAGACTTAATCTATAGTCTACTTATTATAATATATATCTTTTTAACCCTGCAGGCTCTATTTAGATTAAGAAGTAGGTAATAGCGCGTTTATATAGGATTAGCTAGAAGTTTACTATTATAGTAACTGCGTTCTTTATCTAGAATATATTTAATGCCTTTACTCTCTTACGCTAGGTATAGATAGCGCTTTCTAGTCTTACTACTATATTAAATACTAACTAGATTAAGGTAGAGGGGACCTCTAAGGAAAAGCTAACCCTAGATAGCTAGTATATATAGGTAACCTATAATAATAAGAGTATTACACCCCGCCTTATTATAGGTAAAATAGATATTTTAAATATGCTAGTAGAATTATATATTAAGCGCTTTAACTTTCTATAAGATATTCTTATATTTCTAATAACTCTTATATAAGGTAATATAACTTTTTAGTCTAATAGGTTTAGTAATAAGTTTTAAGAAGAATAAGCGTATAAATTTACTAAATTAGAATTAGAAGAAGAGTAGAAGAAGGGTGTAAGTAGAGCGCCTAAGAAACTGCATATTAATAAGCTAGGTTTAAGGCTTAAGTATTATTCTATAAGTAGTAAGTTTGCCCTTATAGATTCTAGCGGGAAGGCTTTCTACTAGGGCTCTACTTACCTCTTTATACTTTACTAATCTATATTTTATAGTAAAAGCCACCCTAAAGCTAAAGCTAAAAACGCTAGAGTAATAAAATAGTAAAGCTTTAAAGTAGAAGCGTAAAGCTAGTGCTATACTAGCGGCTACTATTAAGAAGTATAAGCTTAACCCTAAGTCTACTATTATAGTTAAAGACTTAAATTCTACTAAATCTAATATGCCTACCCCTATAAAGAGTACTACTAGAAAGGCTTATACCCCTTTTATCTATTAATATAGGCTAAAGTATAACCCTTTATATTAAGTGCCCGCTATTTTTAGTAATATAGATAATAATAACCCTTTTAGTAGGCTAAATAGTAATAACTCTAAAGGTAAAGAGTATAAGAATAATACTTTATTCCTTATAAAGTATATAGGTAAGAATTTATTCTAGGGCCTTTTTAGGAAGCCTTTCTACTAGGGCCCTTTAGTATCGCCTATTATATTACTTAAGTGCTAACTATTATAGTAGCTTCTACTTCTGCCTATTAACCTACTTTAACTCTATCTTCTAGCCCTCTTAGTACCTTTAATAGACGCCTTATTAGAACCCCTTCTATAGACTCTATTCTATCGCCTAATATATAGAAGAAGAGGTAGCGTAAAATATCTACTATCTTCTTATAGAATTCTATAGATAATCTAGTTTTTTATTTACTACTATTATAGGGGCTAGAGGGTTAGAGTTAGATAGAGAGAAGTAAGTTTAATATAAAGAAAATTAACCTTTAAGAATTATATATAGTATAACCTTACACCGCCGCATTTAACTACTATAATATAAAATAGAGTATGCATGCAAAGAATAATACTTAGAATATAATATAATAGCGTTCTATTAACTTTAATTTAATTTATAAGCTGTAGTAGTAGCTTAAGGTAGGTATAGAGAGGCTATAGAGTATGTAGGCATAGGATAGAAATTACTTAAAGGGTTTAGCGTAAGAATAGCCTTATACTTAAGAATTAGTATAACTACTACTGTATATAACTACTATAATATAGTATAGAAGAAATATATAAAGAATTATATATAATATATAATATAATAGTAATTTATTAACTTAGAATTAATATATAGGCTATAGTAGTAGTAGTAGTTATATATAGAGGTAAGATTCTAAATAATAGAAGTTACTTAAAGAGTTTAGTATAATACTAGCCTTATACTTAATAAAGACCTTAACTAGCGCTATATAGAACTACTATAATATAAAATTAAAGATATTTATAAGGAAAATTACTTATTATATAATATAATAGTATTCTAGTAATTTAGAAATATTTTATAGGCTATAGTTATAGCTCTAGGTAGGTATAGAGAGTAAGAAAAGAGAGTAGCTAGTAGCATAGAGTATAGCTCTATAATTAAGTAGCCTTCTACTACTATATATAATAACTCCTAGATATTAAGATACTATAATAGAGCTATAATACTATATATAGTATATATAATTAAATTTAAAGTATTATAGAAAAGGTAAAGTCCTAGTAGTAGGTACCTATAGAGGGTAATAGATATAATAGAAAGGGTTTTATATTATAATAGCCTTACCTTAGTATAGGTTGCTACTAGATAGTATTCTTATATAATAGAAATTTTAGCCGCATTAAATAAAATATATAAAGTAAAGGGTAGAATATAGTTTATATAATATTTATAGATAAAGTAATTAATAGAGCTACTATAGAAAGCCTTCCTACTAGGGCCCTTCCCTAGTAATCTTAACTAAGTAGCTGTATCTATAAGGGGTGTTAAAATAGGTTAGGCAGAGTAAGCCCTATAATAAGAATATTAATAAATTCTTATTTTTAACTAATTATACTCTTTAACTACTTTCCGCTTCTTAGCTCTATATTCTAAACTATTATCCCTCTTACTACTATACCTAGTAGTTAGTATAGAACGCCCCTAAAAGTACTAGAATAAAAAAGAGTAAAAAGTAGCTAAATTACATTTAATAGTAGATTTAAACCAACGTAAGAGAGATAAAAAGAAGAGGGCTATAGACTAAATAGCTGCAGTAGAAAAGGCTAGTAAGCCTACTTCTACTTCTATTCTAGATCTATTTCTAATTATCTTTAAAAACCCTAGAGGTCTTTCTAGTATAAATATTAGGGCCCCTTATTCTACCCGCCCTGCGCCTACGCCCTTTTAATAACTAATTATACCTTAGAAGCCTTTAGAGAAAACTATTATATAACTTATAATTAGTATATCTTTTATAATCTTCTAGTATTTATAGTTAGGTTCTAATAAACTTAAGTAGAACCCGTCTTAATAGAAGAATTATTATCTTCTACCTCTACTTAATCTATATAATATACTTCTCTGCAGTAGTCTACTTATAGTAGTACCTATTTTACTATTTCTTTTCTATCTATCTAACCTATATAACCTATATAATATACTTCTCTATAGTAGTCTACCTATAGTAGTATCTATTCTACTACTCCTTCTCTATCTACTAAACCCACCTAATATTCTACTCTAGGGCGGGCTACTTATAGTAGTACTTATTCTCTTACTTCTCTAACCTCTTAACCTACTTAACTAATATAACTTTCTTATACCTAGTAGTCTACTAGTAGTAGTATATACTCTAGTAAGTTAAGAGTAGCCTAATATATACCTAAAATTTAAAGTAATATAGAATTAATAGAAGCTATAGAGTAAGATTAAAGTAATAGTAGTAAGTATACTATTATATAAACTATTAAGAGAGCAGTAGTTAAAGAAGAAGAAGAAGTAGCTAAAGAAAGTAAAGTAAATAAAGAAGTAGCCTAAGTAGATAAAGAAGTAGAAGAGGTAGTATTAGAGTTACTATTATCTATATCTTCTATATTATCTTCTTATACACCTATATTACTACTATCTCTAGATACTAGAGAGGTATTACCCTCTCTATTACTACCTTCTAGCGTAGGGATACCTTAGTAAGCCGTAAATAATAATAATAGAGCTCTAGGCTAGATTCTATCTACTATATACTATTTCTATAAAGTATTTCTTAAATCTATAGCTATACTATATATATATATAGGTATATATACTATCCTTACCCTCTAGAATACTCTATAGACGGCTATAATACTATACGCAAGTTTACGCGCTTAATAAACTATAGCAGCTTCTACTCCTATATAACTAGAACTAATAATATAATACTAAATACTAGCTCTTATTACTATATTACTACTTTATATACTTATATAAATAACTAATAAAGAGATTATAGTAGAATTATTCTTAGTATAATAAAATAAGGCTATAGAAGTACTTTCTAGAATAGACGCTATAGAATAAATAAATAAGAAGAAAATGCTAGCTAATATAAGTTAGTTTATATAACTAGCGTATAATAATAGTTAGGTTTAGATAGAGTAGTACGCTGCCTTATTATCTCTCTACCTAATACTAGTAACTAAGGTTATAGAAGAGGAATTTACCTAACTTAAAAATAAGGTAGAAGCAGGTGTAGATATAGATAAGGTATTAGATAATAGAGTTAAAAAAAGTAGAGAAGGTATATATATATAAGGATAGTAAAATACTATAGATAAATTACCGGGTTTACTTAATAAAGTTACGCTAGAGAATTAAGGTAGTAGGGTAGATAATATAGCTATAATAGATTACGCTCTATTCTCTAGTTATATAATTTACCTGTTACTAGCCTTCTACCTCTATACCTATTATGTTACCTAGTGCCGCCTATGCGCTAGCCTGCCTAGCGTCTACGCGCCTCTCTTCTCTATATATATAGTTTCTTTCTAAAAGCCTCTCTTTCTACTTCTTATATAACTTCTTAAATTTAACCTAGTTACCTTATACTACTAAGCCTCTCTATACTATAACTATAATATTAGGTTGTATCTAATACTCTAACTAGTACTAATTCTTTTTTACTATTACTACTTTAACTCTTAAACCTTAATTCTTATTTACTAAGCTATCTAATAGCCTAGTAAGCGTACCTATATAACTATATATATAATACTAAAGGGTATATAGCTATACTATCTTACCTTACTACTATTTTATATTACTAAGCGCTATTACTATATCCTCTATAATAAGTAATCTACCGCCTCTACTAGGCGCTAGAATAGAACCTAGACGCTCTAGGCGCAGTAGCTTATAACTAGCCTTCTACTTTCTACTACTATCTTATTTATAGTCTTACGCGCCCTCTAAGTCTCCTTATAAGACTCTAAAGAGTGCGCCCCTCTAAAAGCTAGTAAACTAGTAGTCTATCTAAGAAGATACCTAGCAGTCTACCTAAATAGTGCGCGCCGATACTTAGCTAACCTAAGAGAAAGAGAATTAGCTTACCTAGAATAAAGACGCTACTAAAGATAATAATATTAATAATTCTATATATACTCTAGACCTAATAATCTATAGCTCTATTACTAAGTATTATACTTCTAGTTAGGGCCGCAACCGGAGCACGTTTCTTAACGCTATTAATAATGTTACTAAGTTTCTAGATTATTTACTTCTGCCCAGTAATAACTAGTTTAACAGTTTAATTAAGATTACGGACTCTTAAGACTTTCTTGCGTAAGTCTAAGCTAACTCTATCTACTTCTTCTATATTTTTAGAAGCTATTAAGCTATAACTAAGATTCTCTAGTAGATATATAAAGATAACTAGAAAGTATAGTATAACCTTTAAGATAAGATTAGAGTTCTTAAAGAAGAATATAATAAAAAGAATAATAAGTTAGAAGCTATATATAAGAAACTTAAACGCCTACTTAATATTAAAACTAAACTAGAAGAATATAAAAATAAACTCTATACTTATAAAAAGATAGTAACTTCTCTTAATAAGACTATTACTTCTCTTAATATAGATATTAAGGCCTAGTAGAAGAATTATATTTAGGCTAATAAGTAATTTATAGAGTAAGGAAAGATTATAGAATACCTTATAGCTAATTTTACTTAAGTAGCTAAAAATAAGTATAAATATAATACGCGCCTTATAGCTTTAGAGAATAAAATTAAAATACTATAGATACTTTAGTATACTTCTATACCTGCGCCTACTATAGCTGCCTCTATAATAATACCCCCTATAGTGCCCCGTCTATACTACCCTATTACTCCTCTACTACCTATTAACTCTATTACCGCAGTAGCTAAAGATCTACTCGCCTCCCTTAATAGCGTAATCTACTTAGAAGAAGCACAAGCTAATAATAGCCTCTTAGTAGGCCGCAACTATAATATTAATTAACTTTATTATACTATAGAGTATATAAGTAATAAAAATTAAGCTCGCCGCACTATAGAATATATACGCGGTTGCTATAACTCTAGCCCGCCCTTATTTAATAATAAAAGCCTTCCTTATTACTATAATTATATATATAGCCTATCTTATTATTATAACTACTTTTATAAGCGTTACTTTTATTAACGCTTATACTTACGCTTACGCTTATATTTATAAAATATAAGCTGTCCCTGTTACTATTACTAAGATTTCTATATTAAGACGTCTAAAGATTATTAAAACCTTAGTATTACTCTAAATAGCGTCCCTTATATAGAAGATAAGTTCTAGCTCTATCTAGATAAGTTTAGAAGTAATAAGGATAAGTACTCTAAGTTCTATTATAGATTTCTAAATAAAGTTAACTATAGTAGCTATACTATAAAATCTAGTAAACTCTTACGCCTTATCTACCTTAGTAAGTGTCTTACGGGCATACTCCTTAAGGGCTTCCGCACCTAGTAAGATAGCTACTAGCTATTCCTTACTATCTAGAAAGCTATTATATTCTTAGACTTCTAATATAATAACTCTAATAAAATTAGCACTACTAAGAATAAGCTTTATAAGCTTATCTAGATAAGTAGTATAATACCTAATTATATATAGAAACTAATAAAATTATATATAATCTACCTTCTAGGCTAAAGAGGCTATAATAATATCTATAACCTTAAATAGAAACTCCGCCTAGATATTATTACCGGCGCTATTTTAGGTAAAGGCTTTACTACTAGCCTATAGTAGATTAATACTATATATAAATAGCTCTATAATAATAGTATTAATAAGAACGCGCAACCTACTAACTGTAGCTTTAGTAACTTTAATTATAACTAGCCCTAAGGCTTTAATTATAATAGTCGCGATAGTTATAATTATAATAACTAAAACCGTAATAATTATAACTATAATTACCGCAACTATAACTACACTCTACGCCCTCTAACTATAGCTACTGCCTCTATAACCTAAGAGAATATTAAGATTACGCCTCTCTCTAACTAGGCCCCGCCTAATAAACTCCGCGAAGGTAATAAAGAAGCACTTATAAAGAAGGGTAAGTATTTCTACTACTATCTTCTTAAGTACTTTACCTAAAATCTATACTACTCTATAAATTAACTTAATAAATTAGGCTTTACTACTTATTAGATAGATATATTTCTAGCACCCCGTCTTAATAATTATACTACTCGCGTTAAAGAACTTTTAGATAATAATAGTTTTAACAACTATAAAACCCTTAATAATAACCGCGGCTTTAGCTACTCTAAAGGTAAGAGTTCTAAGGGAAAAGTAAGGTTATAAACTATAGTTGCGGTCTATAATATAATAAGAACTTAGTTATATAAAACCTTTAGTACTAAAGGCTTATTATTTTAGCAGCCTCTTTTAGTAAAGCTTAATAGAAACTATTTTAAAATAAAGATAGAGGATTTAATATTAAGCGGGTAAATAATATAGTTCTTTTAGCAATAGTATAAACCTATAAGAAAGGACAACCTATAGAAATAATAAAAATTAATTCTTATCTTAATTATAGAGCCACTAATTTATTTACTAGTACTAAGTTTACGCACCTAGTAAATCTACCTCTAAAACCCCTTAAAAAAGCCTAAGTTCTTAAACTAGCTAATAGATTAGCTATTACCTAAAAAGTAATATATAAAGCCCTTCTTAGTATAGATATAAATAGCTATTAGAGCCGTTACTAGGCTTATATTACTAACCTAGGAGACTATAATATTATTATAGAACTTAACTAGCTCTAAGAATATAACCTAGCTATTAACTAGAAAGTAGGCCGCCTAGACTTTATTTACTCTTACTATAAACTATGCTAGAACTATATATACTATTTTAACTATAACTCTATTACTATCTAGGTAAATAGTATGCGTTTTTATAATATACCTAATAATTACTATAACCTTATAGACTAGAAACCTATTAGCATAGACGCCTATATATAAATAGCCGCCATCTCTAAGTATAAAGAATAGAAGCTTAAATAGATTTCTTATTATATTATTAAAACTTTAGAAAATAAGAATAAGAACTTTATTATTACTTATAATAGCTTATAAGTTATTACCTTCTATATAGGCAATAATATTCTACTTAAAGTCTATAAAATTACTGCTAAAGATATTAAAAAGTTTATGCGCGCTAAGAAGCACCTCTTCTATAAGGAGATAGTTTAATAACTACTTAAATAACTATGCCGCTACGTCTATATCTTTAACTAAGTAGAAGTAAATACGCTTCCCCCTTATTAACTAGAAATTAATTATAAAATTAATCTTATTTCTAGCGCTAATAAACTACCTAAAGCCCGTCCGTACGCTATATCTAAAGAAGAGCTTAAAGTTATTAAGAAATAGATTAATAATAACCTTAATAAAGGATTTATTTATAAGTTATAGTTATCTACGTCCTCTTCTATACTTCTCGTCCGGAAACTGGGTAGTAGGGTCTAATTCTGCGTTAACTATAGAGCCGTTAATATAATAATAATTAAAACTTAATATCTATTACTATTAGTCTAAGAAACACTCTAAAAGCTTAGTAATACTAAGTAGTACTCTAAACTAGACGTTATATCCGCATTTAATTATATTTAAATGCGTAAGGGAGATAAAGGCCTTATAGCCTTCTCTACTTACTAGAGCTAATATAAATTACTTATTATACTATTTAGTGTTATAGGGGGCCTAGGCCGCTTCTAATTCTATATTAATTAAACGCTATATAACTACCTTAATAACTTCTATTCTACTTATATAGATAACGTCTTAGTCTATATAAATAGTATAAAAGAATAATATAAGAAGCACGTTGCTAAAGTTTTTAAATAACTTAATAAAGCCGGCCTTAACTATAATTTTACTAAGTGCAAATTTAATAAGATAGAAATTAAATACCTAGGCCTTATTATTATAACTAGCGGCGTCTAAATAGACCCTAAGAAAGTTGCCGCTATTATTAACTAGATAATACTAATATGCCTGCGCGATATATAGGCGTTTTTAAAATTTACTAACTTCTATTAATATTTTATACACGCATTCTTGCGTATTATTAGCCTACTTATATCTATAATAAAAACTATAGATAGTAAGAAGACTAAGCTTAAGGCGTAGTTTACTTAGAATAATAAATATAATACTGCTTTCTAAGCGCTTAAGACGGCGTTTACTATAGTACCTATTCTTTACCACTTTTAATACGGCAAGAAAGTCTATATTAAAACTAACGCTTTAGACTATATTACTGCTAGCGTTATATTATAAGAAGGTAAAAACGGCTTACTCTATTCTATTACCTTCTTCTCCTCTAAAATAAACCCCTAGGAATGCAATTATAAAATCTATAATAAGAAGTTACTTACTATTATTAAAGCCTTTAAAGAATAGAGACCTAAATTAGCTAGCGCTAACCTAGATAATTCTACTAATATACTTATAGACTATTATAATCTAGAATACTTTATATTAACTAAATACCTTAACTATTACCAGGCCCGCTAGGCTAGCTTTCTCGCCGGTTTTAACTTTAAAATTATCTATTAACTAGGCGTTTTAGAAGGGAAACTAGATAGCCTTATAAAATATTTATAAGATTTTTCTATAGACCTAAATAATCCTCGCTATTAATTCTAATACTAAACGGTTCTTAAATCTTATAACCTAGAGAATAGAGTAGTATCTTATTTACTAGACGTTTTAATAAGCTTACCTAATAATAGCCTAGGCTATATACTAAATCTAATCGGGCTAGTACCTTACTATAAAGAGTTAGACCCGTTAATAGCTATAGAGTTGCTACTATTAAAGATATACTCTTAATTTCTTCTTGCACCTGTATAACTATATAGTTACGCGCGTAATAATAATATTAACTCTAACCCTTACTTTAACCCTAACTCTAACTCTAACCCTAACTTTAACTCTAACCCTCCTCTTATAATTAAACTACTCTAGGTAAATAATAATAACCTCTACGTAGACCCTAACCTAATCTATTAGCGTATACTTACTAACCTATTTAATAAAGGCTACTTTAGCCTACTATAGAACTTATAAGAACCGCTCTTTAACTCTATACTCTATAAACTTATTACGCTTATATATAATAGTAAATATATACTTTCTTAATTACTACGCAATATAGTTAGTAACCTAGATATCTTAAAATTTAAAGTCCGCTATAATTAACTATATTACTACGGCCGATTATATATACCTATATATAATAATTTACGCCTTAAGCTTCTATAGCTTACCTATAACACTACTATTAGTAGGTACCCGGAAAAATATAGTATATATAAACTTATCTAACATTACTACTTCTAGCTAGGTATACGCAATTTAGTTAAAAACTATACTAGCGCCTACTATAGTTGTAAATAATTAAAGGCCTTCTATAATAAGAAATAAGGCCTTCTACATTTACTTAATATACTAGAATAGCATTAGACTAATATTACTATAGATTTTATTATAGAGCTCCCTCCCTATAAGTGTAATAGCTAAATCTATACTAAAATTCTAGTTATTATCTACCGCGCTAGTAAGGAATATTACTATATTTCTATAAGCAGTACTTCTATCTATAATATTATTAATACTTTTCTCTATAAAATCTATTATCTCTATAGACTTCCTTACATTATTATTAGTAATTACAACCTATATTTTATTTTAGATATTTAGAAATAAGTCTATAAGCGCCTTAGTATCTACTAAAATATTTCTATAGTAGCGCACCCTAAAACTAATAGCTAAACTAAAAATATAAACACTATTATAAAGGCTTACCTAAGGTAATTTATTAACTACCGCTAAAATAATTAGGTTAATTATTTACCTATCGGCGAATTTTTAGTAAATAACTAAGTTAATACCTCTACTATAATAACGCTATTCTTTATTAATAAGGGTTTTTACCCGCGCTCTAGCCTTAAACCTCTACCTAGTATTATAAATAATACCTAACCCGCGCCTTAACCTCTACCTATACTAAACCTTAGCAATAATACTACTATTCGCCGCCGGCAGCTTTAAGGTAATAGATATATTAACTAGATAAAGAAGATTCTAAATAAATATAAGGCTATAATAATATAGGTATAAACTAAGTAAGTAGACTATATAAACTAATACTATAACCCTCCGCTAAAGCTCTAAGTTAATAACTAGGTCTAGCTTAACGCCCGTAATATAAAGACTACCTAACTAAATAAGTTACTTAATTATAAGAACCTCAGTTCTTTTTACATTAGTAAGATTATTAATAATAGTTACGCCTTTTAACTTAACTTTATAAATATAAGCCTTAAAGAATCTTAAATATACTCCGTCTTCTACCTATATCTACTCCACCTAGATAGGTCCCGTCCGCTACTAGGCTAATACTAGCTACTACTACCTCCCGTTTAGGTAATTAACCCTATTACCTCTAAGTCCGTTAAATAATATCTAATTACGCGCATTATTAATAGCCGCTGGCGCGGCCGCGGACTAAAAGAACACTACTACCTTAAATATAAAGAACTTTATAAGGGCTATACTATACTATAGAAATAGTAACTATAGAAGTAATTTATATCTAAAGCCGCGGACCTAATTAGTAAATTCTATAACCTTAACCCTAATGCCAACGGCTCTTATCTAGACTTTAAACTAAATAATAATTAGCGCGCGCGCCTTACTAATAATAATAACCTTAATAATAATAATAACCTTACTACTAACTAATTATAATTATAATTACTCTATACCAACCTACGCCCTTATCTTTATATAATTACCTTACTATACCTCTATACCGCGATTAATAGCCTTATATAGTTTATTACAACCTTATATATAATAACTATAATAAGATTAGAATTTTTAGCTGTATAAAGTAGGCTAAGCTATTATAATAGAAAAGCCCTTATAAGTAATACCTTAAGTATACTAGCTTCTTATATACTAGTATATAACTAATAATTAGCTAAACTACGCTATATAATTTACTATACTAGATAACTACGCCCTTATATTTAAACCCGATATAGCCTATAACCTCTTTTTCTTTTCCTTTTTCTTTTTATTTCCTTCTAGCGTTCTTAAATGGGGGGGTAGTATAATAGATTACGCCCCGTTCTCTAGTTATATAATTTACCTATTACCGGCCTCCTGCCTCTATACCTATTACATTACCTAGCGCCGCCTACGCGCTAGCCCGCCTAGCGCCTACGCGCCTCTCTCCTCTATATATATAGTTTCTTTCTAGAAGCCTCTCTTTCTACTTTTTATATAACTTCTTAAATTTAACCTAGTTACCTTATACTACTAAGCCTTTCTATACTATAACTATAATAATAGCCTTAAATAGTAAAGGTAATAGCGAGATTATAAATAAAGTTATAGATAAAATAGACCTTAATAGGTAAGTATTATAAGCCCTATAGTTTATATAAAGCTAATATATATAGGTATAATAATCTATTAGTAAATACTCTATATATAGTAAGTATA
>MU004187.1:2222970-2237134 GCA_010093605.1 Lophium mytilinum | reverse complement strand
TAGAAAGATTATAAGAACCCTCTATTCTACCCTTCTAATCTAGACTATAGGATATTAGTAAATAGTATATATCTAATCTTACTTATATTTCTAATAGCGGCGCTAATACTCTATAGGCCTATATATATTATTAGTAATATTCTTATATATTATAAGGTATAGAAAGGTTATAAGAACTCTCTATTCTACCCTTCTAATCTAGACTATAGAATATTAGTAGATAGTATATATCTAATCTTACTTATATTTCTAATAAAGAAATTTAAATAAAGTAGCCTATAAATTAAAGTATACTATAGGCCTATAGTAGTATAATTTAGTGCTGTATATATATACTAGCTAAAAGAAAATAGGTAGAAAAGTATATACTTACTAATACTAAGCCCTTTCTAGCTATCTATATTTTAATATACTACTAATACTATAGCTAATTAGATATAGAGATAAGTTAGGTTAGTTTTAAGATAGTATAATATATTTATATACTACTCTATAGCTAATTTAGATGCTATCTATATATAACCTTTCTACTTAATTTAGAAAATACTCTAAAATACTATTATATTTATTACGCTTCTTAATATATCTAAGTTACTAGAGAAAGTATATATCCCTAGTTCTAGCTATTATATAAATTAAATAAGAGTATTCTAAAATAGGCGTATAGGCCTATACTCTTATAATATTAGTATCCCTATACTATATATAATTAGCTAAAGCCCTAAAGCATTATAATAGCGCCCTATAATAATATTAATAATTATAAAAAAGGGAGTACCGCCTAAGTATATATTTAGATAAATAAACCGGGCCGTTATATAGTAATAGTTAATAATAGAGTATTATTTATAATTATCTCTAATACTTAAGTATATAAATATATTAGGTAGTAGTATAAAATATAGAATTTTTAGCCTAATACTAAACTATCTAAATCTTATACTAATAACTTAATAAATACTAGGTTACTATTAATATAAAGAGGCTTTAGTTTCTTCTTAAAAGAAGAGGTAGTATAGGTATTCTATTAATTACTATAAAATAGTTACTACTAAAGTAGCTAATTTAGTTATATAGACGCGATAAAAGTCTAGTCTTAGTACTCTATTATCTAAATATATATATAAACTAACTCTAACTTTACCTTTTCTTATTAGGGCTTAAGGTTAAAATATTAGAATTATTAGATTAGATAGTATTAATATTAATAAAAGTATTATAGTTCTATAGATAATAGGCTCTAGTATATAGTATATAACGGACGTATATATATACGCCTAGCCGGACGCCGGCGTTCTATACACTAACGCCCGCGTAGCTCTTAAGGCTACACCTACTAGCTAGTAATAGATACCTTTTTATACTACGTTCTTAATATATAGTAGCTTAAGCTTAGTGCTACTAAAGCCTTAATTATAAGGGCTACTAGCTCTATATATTATAAGTACTAGATTTAATTTATATAGTCCCTCTTCTTATTATTATATAGACTTCTAATAATATTACTAGCCTCTAGCTTACTAGCGTCTTTAGCTCTACAGCCTCTTATAATATTAATTCCGCAACCCTAATAGCCTATATTAGTAATAACTTCTATAGACTAGATATATCTATCTACTAATTCTCTATAATTCGCGTTTAATAGATATCTATATTATAGATATCTTTAAATGCTATAAAACTACCTTATAAGCTTTAATTAATAAGCTATCTTCTATAACTTTCTAGAAAACCGTTAATAACTTTCTAGAAACCGGTTATTATCTATAACTTCCTAGAAATTATTATCTTTAATAACTTCTAGGAAACTATTACCTTCTATAACTTTATAGAACTTACCATTATATAGGGCCCTAAGAAAGTAGTCCCGTAGTTTAGAGGAAACTATATTATTAATATACTATCTTTTCTTACTCTCCTTCTTTAAATCTTCTTTATTAACATCTCCTTTATTAATATCTTCTTTATTAATATCTTCTTTATCTTATATAGAGATATTCTTATCTAAAGCTTCTTTATTATCTTATATACTTTTCTATTTAGCTAGTTCTTAATACTACTATTATAGAGCTCTCTAACACCTTAAATACTAATATTAAGAAAGTTCTTACCTATAATAGCTTTATAGGCTGCTAGAGTTTATAGGCCGCCTTCTTTTATAGGCTGCTATAGTTTATAGGCTACTATAGTTTATAAGCTACCTTCTTTTATAGATTACCTATATCTATACTTTATATCTATAAATAGCTCTAGTAGTAACCTTCTATAGTATAACTACTCTAATCTACTATAAGACCTTATTAACCTTAGGTACTAGCTATACGCGTTTAAGTATATAAACGCCGGCTAGCTTTAGAGTACTTCTCTTAACGCGGCTCTTAGTAGTAGTTTTCTTACCTAATTTCTAGCCGCTAAATAGGCTCTAGGGTAAGTATATTCTTCTAAGTAGCTAATATCTACTTAAACTCTTTAAGCTAATATTAGGAACTTTATAAGCTAACTTAAATAGTATTAAGTTTCTATTATTAACTCTCTATATAGCTAAACTAACTCTATCTATATAGAGTAAATTACTTATAATAAGAGTTAAAACCCTCTTCTAGATATAGCGTTTAATGCAGCCTAGCTCTAATAGCTTAATAACCTTATTTAGTAAGCTATTATATAAGTTACTAGCTAGGTAGCTCCCTCTCCGGGCCCTTCTAGACTACCTAGACCTTCTAGACCTTCTAGAGGATAAGCTAATAATAGCGGTAGTATTAGAGGCTTCTAAGTTTAGAAAATTAGCTTCTTTTAGCTAAATCTTAATACCTTCTACGGGCTAGGTAATATTATCTATACCGGGTCTAATATATATATCTATAATATATTTATCTTTATTAACTAAGTTTAGAATTACGTTACCCTATATAGTAAGAATGTAGTTAAAAGCCGGCTCCCCTAAGCTCTTTAAGAAGACGCCCTTAAGTAGTATACTTCTAGCCTCTCTAATCTTAAAAAGATTAGTCTCTAATATAGAAATGTTAATAATTAGTATACCGCCCTAATTAACTAGTTTAAGCCCCCTCTTAGTAATTCCCTTAACTAGCTTATCTTATTAGAGTACTCTCTCTACAATACTAGAAACTAGTATAATATTACTTTCTACATCTATTATATAACGCGGCTATTAAAGGCGTCTAACCTTAATAATATACTTAACTAGCTAATATTTATATAGAATAGTATTTATACGCTTCTATAGCGTAATATTCCGGCGCCTATAGCTATAATAATAGTATAGATATTTATATACTCTCTATAAGAGAAGTGTAAGTAATAGTACTAGTTATTAGGTATCTATCTTAAAGCTTAATCTATTAATAATTAGTTTAAAGAGAATAGTTAGTATAATAACTCTTATTAATAATAGAATTTCTAGCTATTAGACTATAGATCTTAGAGCTAGAATTAGTAGTATAGGTAGTATAGCGGATTTAGCTAAAGTTATAGTTATAGAGACTTGCGTAATACTTATAAACCTTTATTATAGTTTTAACTATATAACTAGTATAGGTAGTACCCTTAGTATAAATAGTATAGCTAAAACTAGCGCCTATAAGAAAGCGCGCCCGTTATAATAATAATAATAACTACCGTAAACCTATAATAACTTCCGGCTCCTTATTAGCCTCTCTAGCTTATAAATAGTAACGCCTAGAACCTCTAAAGCGCTTCTACTTTATAAAACCTAGGCGCTTTATAAGGCGGGTTTACTAGCTAAAAGCTATTTACTAGCTCTAACTAGTATAGTAGGTAGTTTAGGTAGAAAGTCTATAACGCTAACGCTAATAAGTAACCTTAGCCTAATAAATAGACTACTCTAGAGAAATCTATAGCTTAGATAGGTTATTATAATAACTAGAACTACTATACTAACTAAGAACCTTATAATAAGGTCGCTGCTAAGAAAGACTACTCTAATATAATTAATTCCGGCTTTATTAATATCTTTAACGCCGCAATATCTCTAGCTATTCTTTAGCTGCCTAAGTAATATTATTATACTTATAATACTAGTTTCCCGTTAAAGAACGCTCTATTTAGATATCTATATTTAGACTACTAGCTAAGTAGTTATAGATATTCTATAAAATAGAAAGCGGAAGCGTTAAACTTTACTAATAGTAGTAATATAACTATAACCTTATACGCGGTTATTAGCCCTAGAGCTAAGTTTATTACCTTAGAAGTTAAGAACTATAAGCTCAGCTCTAGCCTCTCCTTTTATAGATATTACTATGTTACTATAAAAGCGGCCTTCTATAATAACCTTAACTTAGATAACTTAGATACTTATAGCTTAAACGCCTATAACGCGTTTAAACTCTATAATATTACGCCGGATATAGAAAATACTATAACGCTAATTAGACGGAATTTTATTAATACTCTTAGTATAAAACCTATTATATAAGTAGTAAAGAAGCCTATTATAGTATAAGAAGTTAGAAACTAATTAGTCTTATCTACTAAGTTCTATATTATAATAATATATATTTTAGAATACCTTAGTAATAGTAAGCCCGCTATAGCTATAATTTACTTTAAAGCCTATATTATTAACTATTTATAGGTAAACCTTCTTATTAGTACTAATATTCTAGATCTAGAAGAAATAGTTATTAATCTAAGATACTATTATATATAGTTTATAAGCTATTAAGGTATTAAGGCACTAGTATCTATAAAAGCCTATAATAACGCTATTAGAATATAATAAGTTATAATAGCTAAGAGAGTAACTATAATATCTATAAATGCTATTACCCCGGTGCCTTTTACTATTTAATAACTATAGATTCTTCTACTAGACTGTAATTACTTATTCTAGCCTAACTTCTTAAACGCCCGCCTAGGACTAGAGGGTAGCATTTACGCCTATATTTTAGATATTAATATTACTTTTATTTAGATCTATAATACTTCTAGTATAGCCTTTATAGTTTCTTAAAATACTAGGCTTAAAATACTTAAGAACTACCTTATTAAGGGCGCGTATCTAGCTAATTTAGATATCTATAAGCTCGCTATATAGTAAGCGCCTCTCTAGAGACTAGCTAACGGCGGCCTTTTCTAGTTTTTTAGCGCCTATAATAGCTCTACTAAATAGATTAAGGCGGTCCCTTCTAAGAGCTTTAGAACTATAGTATCTCTAGTAACGCTATACCCTCTATAATCCGAGACGGAGTATACTAGCTACTTTAGCGTTACTATTTATAGCTTCTTACCGTCCGTAGCTACTATAGTAAATAACCTTATTGCGGGCTTTAAGCTATTATTCTTAGATAATAGTAAGCTTACTAATATTCTAGAGAACTACTAGCTCTAAATACCTCTTATTAATAACCTTAGCTTATTAAAAGCTAGGCTCGCGCACTATATATATCTACTTAGCCCTTAAAAATAGGCTCTAGTTAATAATAAGTTTAATAAGCTATACTAATAAGGGTATATAGAGTAGTCTATAGAAATATAATTTAGCTTTCTAGTTTTTATAGTATAGTAAACTATTATACTTAATAGTACCCTAACCTATAAAGGCCGCGTAGTTATTAATATCTAGGGCCTAAATAAGATAACTATAAAAGATAGCTATCTACTACCTTATTAAGAAGAGTTAATAAGCGCTATAGCTAGTTATACCTATATTTCTATACTTAATACTACCTTCTTCTTCTACTAGTAGCCGGTTTATATTAAGAATAGGTCTAAGTTTATAGTTATCTTCTATAGAGAATAAGAACACTTTAATATAGCCGTTATAGAGTTCTATAATTTACCCCCTTACGTCTAATAATAGATTAATAGAATTATTTATATTTATAAACTAAAGTAGTTCTATAGGGCGTATATTAATAATATTATTATATATAGTAAAAGCCTAAATAACTATATTAAATACCTCCGCGCCCTATTTAAGGCCCTTATAATGGCTAATATTATACTTAAGGGCCCTAAATCTTACCTTATATACCTATTCTTAACGCTGCTAGGCTAGAAAGTTAATACTCTTAGACTCTTAATAACGGCTAAGAAGCTAGCTACTATTTATAAGCTATAGCTTTCTACTAGCCTAAAGAACTTAAAATACTACCTTAGCTTAATAGAGTAGCTTAAATAGTATATTAGCTACTATATATAGTTATCTAAGCCTCTATAATATAAAAAGACCCGTCTTTTAAAATTAGCTCTATTAGCTAGTTAAGTATAAGCGCATTATATATAAATAATAAGTATAGATAACTATATAGAGCTAAGAGATTCTTATAAGGCCTTATAATAAGCCTTTACCTATAAAAGAATTCTAGCCTATTTTATTATATCTAGACATCTATATATTAACGTGGACGCCTTAAAAGCTTATAGCTTTAGAGTTATAGTTTACTATATTACCGGCAATTCTACTAACCTTAATCTTATTAAGAGGAATAAGATATAGTCTATACTATTTCTTAGTAAGCTACTATCTATAGCTAAATATAATTACTAGCCTATAGAACTTAAAGTTACCTACCTAGTATAGATAGTATAACGCGTCTATTATATAATAGAGGCCTTTAAACTTATAATAATTATAATTATAGATTACGCCGTAATACTAGGTATTATACGGGCTATAAGCCTAATATTCTTAGCTATTAATAAGCTTAATATGCGTCTAATTAGAGTATTATAGTATCTATTATAATTCCGCCTAGATATCTATTATAGGCCCGGTAAGTAATACCTTATTTCTAACGCCTTATTACAACTCTCTTTTATAATGTAAGCTATTAGTAATACTATATCTAATACTTTTAATAATCTCTCTACCTTCTATAGCGCTAATAAGCTGTATATATATAATATTATAGTTATCTAGCTTACTAATAACTTCTATTACTAGCTTAAGTAGGCCTATAAGACTAATAAATACTAGTCTAGCATTCTTAAACTTTTAAGTAGGCCTAAGCCTAGCATTCTCTTTAAGCTTATAGAAGGCCTTATCTATTATAAAAACCTTAATAGCCGCCTACAACTATATATACTAAAAAGCTTAAAAGGTAATATCTTTAAAGAAGCCTATAACGCCTATTTATATGCAGGCTTCTACTATAGCTATAAGTGTATTTAGGTAACTTATTATATTTAAAATCTTACTTAGTATTTACGCCTATATTTATACTACTATAAGATTTATAATATTAATACTACCCTCTAGTATAAGCTATATAGAACGCTAGTTTCTATTTAAACTTTAGTAATTCTATTCTATATAGTTATAATAGACTTTATTATAGGCCTACCTATTAATAAGGTTACTAGCTTTAATTCCTTTACGACTATTATGGATAAGTTCTCTAAACGCGTTACTATAATCCCGGGCAAGAATACCTAGATAGCTAAGGACTAGGCACGCGCTATACTAGATACTCTTATAGATTAGGGCGTTCTAGCAGCTATAATTATAGACTATAACTGTAAGTTTATTTTAAGCTTCTAGAAGGCTATATTTAAAAAGCTTAGTACTAAGATTTTAATAAGTATAGCCTATTACCTATATATAGATAGTTAGTTAAAGCGTATAAACTAGACTATTAAAATTACCGTCTACTACTACCTATTATTAGGCGGAGATAGCTAGCTAGAGTTTTTAATAACCTTATAGTATACCCTAAATAACTCTATTAACTAGACTACTAGGCTCTTACTAAATAAAGTTATCTATAGCTTTTAGCTAAATAAAGGCCTACCGCAAGTATATCTATTACTAGAGAAGCCGTTATTAGATGCTAACTCTATAAAGCTATCTTTAGACGCTAACTCTATAAAGCTATCTTTAGATGCTAACTCTATAAAGCCATTAAAGATACTATTATTAGAGAAGCTATTATTAGACGCCCTCTCTATAAAGCCGTCTTTAGACGCTAACTCCATAAAGCTATTAAGCACGCTATTATTAGTAAAGCTATTATTAGACGCCCTCTCTATAAAGCCGTCGCCGGCGTTCTTACCCCTTAATTCTAGAGCCTTAAGCTTCTTAAAAGCCCGTAAGGTTGCATAATAAGAGGCCGCTAATACTATTACCTTCGCCGCGGTGCGTATAAAGCTCCGCTTTAACGCCTCTAGAAGTAACCTATAACTTAAACCTAGTAATCTAGTATATATCTAGCTCTATAAGGGCTTTAATATACTAGGCGTCTATAGAAAGTTTAGCTAATAGTATATAGGCCCCTAAATAATTAAGTATAAAGTTAGTAAAAACATATATAAAGTTAACCTGCTATTAATATAGTAAGTTTATCTAGTAATTTCTATAGAGCTGCTAGAGCCGGCTACTAATATTAAGAACCTCTATAACTAAGAGAGCCTAGCTTATACTTAGCTACTAGCTATTAAGGATAAATATAATAACGACACCGGCGCCTTCTATACTATAAGACGTCTTCTTAGCCGTTGCTAGCGTTATATTAGGCGTTCTAAGAAGAAGTTTATAGAGTACTTAGTAGAGTGGGACGGCTATAAACCTAAAGAGAACTGCTAGGTATATTTAGAGAATATTAATAGCAACTTAGTAGCTATATATAATACTAAATACTTAGTAAACTCTACTAATCTAGTTATTACTAGAGCTTAATCGCGGCCATCTATATAATCTTTATAGCCCTCTATAGCTTTACTAGCTGTCTAAGCTTTACTAGTTATCTATATATCTACCGCCCGCTATAATCTTAGCTACAAAGCTATAGTCTTTTATAACTTCTATTTATAACTTCTATAAAGCTATAGTCTTCTATAACTTCTATAACTTCTATAAAGCTATAGTCTTCTATAACTTCTATAAAGCTATAAAGCTGCACTCTTTTATAACTTCTCTTTATAACTTCTATAAAGCTGCCTATTTTTATAACTTTAACGGAGCCGTTAGGGCTCTCTCCCGGTTACTATTATCTTCTACGCCACCGTCTATTATTACCTACGCGCCTATCATTACAAGCGCTCTTAGAACGCTATTGTCTAGAAATTAGTAGATAGCTTAGATAGGTAGTTATTAAGGATAATAACGTCTTTTCTATTTAGGGCAGTTATTATAGTTCTATAGATAATAGGCTCTAGTATACAGCATATAACGGACGTACACGTGTACACCTAGCCGGACGCCGGCGTTCTATACGCCGACGCCCGCGTAGCCCTTAAGGCTACGCCTGCTAGCTAGTAATAGACACCTTTTTACACCACGTTCTTAATAAAAAGATAAATATAAGAGAGAAAGAGGTTCCTAGAATAGATATTATAATAACCTAAAGGGCGGAGTAATATTTATTTATTCTATAGAGCCTCTATTATATAACCTCTAGTTATATATTATATATAAATATATAGCTATAATATATCTCCCCCCTTTAATAAAGCCCCCTAATTAAAGCTTTCTTCTTATAAGAGAGTTCTTTCTATACTAGAGTATCTATAATTACTTAAATATTTATTAAATAAAGTACTAGGTTATACTATAATTATAATTTTAAATAAAGAAAATAAATTAATTTATAGAGAATTACTTATTCTTTCTATTTTATATAGCCTTCTATAGCCTTACTATTTAGTATAGTATTATATAGCTACTTTATTAGTCTACTAGTATTACTATATATAGTATTACTATATATAGTATTACTATCTTATTATTTATTTAAACTAGGGCCAGCTATAATAGAGCTATAAGAAGCTATATAGCCTTTATAGCTACTAGCCTACTACTAGGTACTTATAATAATCTATACTATTCCGTATTAATTATTATATATATCTATAGTTAGGCCTTCTTAATAAATTAATTTAACTACTAGTCTAGTAATTAAATTATATAGCTTCTATAATATTAGTTATATAGAGGTCTATAGCGGTAAAAATAGTAGCTAAGGTTAGCTTCTAGTCTAATAGTAGTTAGAATAATAGGTAGAGGCCTAGTTTCTTAAAGTACCTATAGTAGAAATCTATAATAAGATATAGGTAACTATTAGCGTAATTATAGTTATTCTATTAGGGCTTATTATTCTATCTAATAAACTTAATCTTATATTATAGCATGCCTCTTTTTCTAGTAGTAGAATTAAGATATCTTCTATTAAGGCGGCTATCTATAACCTCTTTAGTATTGCCTTTCTAGTATATAGGTATTATTTTAATAGGGGGAGGCTTAGAATTATATTATTTTTACATAGAAATAGTGTTAGCTAGATAGAGAAGCTAAAGGTAGAATACTAGATAGATATTCTCTATACCTTTTAGTAGGTTAAGCTTATATACGCTTCTATTTTTATAGCTCTCTAGAATCTTAAAAGGGCCTAGCTTCTTAAAGTTAAGCTTTTTATTTAGGCGCGTAGTTTTAATAAAGCGCCTATCTAATATAACTTAATTACCTAGGTAATATATATAAGCTAGTTATTATTCTATATTAGTATATTTCTTTTACTTAGCTTAGGCCTATTTAATTTCTATATAGAGGAACGCGCGTAATTTATCTATTCTAGTAATAAATTTATCTGCGAGTTTTATAAGATAAGCTATCGGCGTATTTTTATTAGGTAATTACGCGGCTAGTGCGGTGCCTATACTAGAAATATAACCCTTAGTAGCTATAAAGGGGGCTACTTTAGTAGATATATTCTTTACTAAGTTAGCTTTAAACTTAGTAATAGTAAGAAAGTTATACTAGTTATCTTATTAGTAGTTAATATAAGCCCTAAGGTATTACTTTAGGCCTATATTAGTAACTTCTATTTATCTATCTATTTTAGAATAAAATATAGTAGAAAGCTTTAGTTTTATTCTAATACACTTATATAGATAGAACTAGAAGGTTAAGATAAATTATATTCCTCTATTAAAAATAATAGACTATAGATATTCTTTAGTGCGCTATACCTATTTAAAAAAGGCTTAGGCAACTTTCTTAGCGTCTATAGTAACTATAGGGATAAACTTATATATCTTAGAGAGCCTATTAATAACTACTATAATATATTAATAGTCCCGTCTAAATTATAAGTATTTTAGTAGAGGGCTAATAAAGTCTACTATTAGATTAGTCTAGTATTACTTAGAGATAGAGAGTAGCTTAAGAAAGCCTTATTTTACCTTATATACGTGTTTAATATAGTTACACGGCTAGTAAGCCTTAATATAGTAGTTAATATTAGAGGTTATTTATAGCTAGAAGTAATATATTAAAATATAGTTATAGGTAGATATAGTTCTACTATAACTAACTAGCAGGGGTTTATATAGGCTTTTAATAATAGCTAATTAGAGTTCTTCTTTAGTAGAAATATATAAGCGGTTCTTCTAAATAAATATAAGGCTATTATAGATTATATAATTATAGAGCTTAAGTTTAACGCCGTAGTTTTTAATAATATTAGTAGGTAGGCGGTATAGCTTAGCTCTAATAGTATTCTTAATAGCGTTACTAACTATATTAGTAGTAAGGGCGTCTTATATATAATCTATAATATCTTACTCTACTATACTATTAGTAGGGTTATTCTATAACTCCCCCTATCTACTTAGTAACTCTAGTAGTTCTTTATTAGGGTTACTCTAAGACTCTCCCTAATTAAGTTTTACTTTACTAAGATTATATATTATTACTATTAGGGATACTATACTATAGGTAACGCTATTAGTTATAATATAAGCTAGTTTAATAGCGTAGCGTATGCTAGATTTAAGATTATAGTTCTTAAGGATAGTTTATTACTAGATTTTATAGTGCTTATTATTCTAATCTAGTATATTACCTAGGCGCCTAGTTAGTAAATTAGC
This sequence comes from Lophium mytilinum, assembly GCA_010093605.1. Classification (NCBI taxonomy): domain Eukaryota; kingdom Fungi; phylum Ascomycota; class Dothideomycetes; order Mytilinidiales; family Mytilinidiaceae; genus Lophium; species Lophium mytilinum. The sequence continues at coordinate 2,225,287 of MU004187.1, read as the reverse complement.
CTTACTATTATTCTTACCTAGCCTATAAGTAATCCGGAAGTTAAACTCTAAAAGAAATTTAGCCTATCTAGCTTATCTATAATTAAGCTACTTAGTTTCTATAAAGTACTATAATATCTAGTAGTCTAAAAGAACTTTAATAGAGTTACTATAGCTATAACTAGTAAGTTCTATATACTATTCTTTAAAGGCGCGGATAATTACTAGAAGTTCTTTATTATAAATTTAATAATTTAGTTAGGCTGCACTTATTTAGTAAGATATAAACGCGATAGAATAGAGAACGCTATTAGCTTATATTTAAGATAGTATAGTAGCTATAATAGTATTAGATATATTATATTCTACCTAAGTTTCTAAATCTAGGTTAAAGTAGGCTATTTAAGAAGCGTTAATAAACGCTTATTTTATCTACTTAAAGAAGAAGTTCTCTAAGCTACCTTTCTACTATAGAAAGGTAAACTACTTATAAACCTCTACTCTAGTAAGTCTAGTAAGCGGCCCTGCAATATTAGAATAGGCAATAATAAATTATTAGTAGAAGTTATAGAAACCTAGAAAAGCTTATACATTGCGGAGGTTCTATAGTTATAGCTAGTTAATAACTATTTTAACTTTAGCTAGGTCCATCTTAAGGCTGTTAACGCTAATAATAATACCTAGATATTTAACCTTCTATCTATAGAACTTGCATTTTATAATATTAAGAAATAGGCTAGCTTTATAAAGTTATTAAAGAACTTTCTTAATATAACTAATATATTCTTTAAGCGTTTTACTAAAGATAAGGATATTATTAAGGTAGGCTATATAGAAATTATCTAAATATTCTAAGAGGATATTATTAATAAAGGCTTAAAATATTGCTAGGGTATTATATAAGCTAAAAGGTAGAATAGTAAATTTAAATAGGCTATATCTAGTAAGAAAGGCTATATACTTCTTATCTTCTTCACGCATTCTAATTACGTTAAAGGTAGTAATAACATTAAATTTAGTATAGTAGTAAGTGTATTTTAGTAATACTAAAGTATTCTTTATAGCTAGTAGAATGTTACAGGCCTTAATAGTAATAGTATTAAGGCTATAGTAGTTAATATAAATATAAAGGCCTCCTCTAAGTTTATAAATAATAATAACTAGAGTAGTATACTAACTATTACTTTTTCTAATATAGCCTTTACTATATATCTTATTAATAAATATTTTAATAACTAGTATCTTATCCCGTAAAAGTCTATAGACTTTATATGCTAGTGCCTTTATTTCTAGTTTAATATTAATATAGTAGTTAATATCTATACTATCTTTTACTTTTTAACGCGGTAGTAGCTTATTAGCTTTCTTTAGGTCCTATATATTAAGAAAGCTGTAATATTCTATAGATACTAATACTTTAAGTTTATTGCGGGTTATTAGTTTATACTCTATCTTCTTAAAGAATTTCCGTTAGTTGTCTTTTAATATTGCGTAGAGACTAATAGCTGCTAGGTTATTTATAAAATTAGCTAGATCTAAGATAATATTACTAGATTTATATAGGCGTTTATTAGCGCGCGCCTAAGCTTTAGCTTTCTTATTAGTAAGTACTAGTTTAAAGTATTTAGGCTATATATAGATAGTATCTTTCTCTAGTAACTACTAAAAGTTATATAAATATTTATTACTAGATACTATATTAATATTAAGTACTTTAAAGGCAGCAAGCTAGGTATTAAGTTTCTATTAAAATAGGCGCTTATCTATGCGGGCGATAGGGTCTTTAGACTAAACGTAGACTAGTTTATAATTAACTAGGCATTAAGAATAGTAGTAGTCTAAATCTAGTTATATTATTTAGGTGCTAAACTTTATATAGGCGTTGTATATTATAAGCTAGCCTATACCTAGAATAATATTATAGCCCTTAAGGTTATAGATTAGGGCCTAGAACTTATTATAGTAGCCTTTAATCTATATAGTAACTTTAGCTACTTTATTAATAACTAATATAGAACTATTTAGTAGTTTAATATTACGCAGAGTAGCTTTATAGATATTAAGCTTATACTCTTTTATAAAGCTTATAGAAATAAATATAAAGCTACTATATCTAGAGTCTATAAGAATAGTTAATTTAACTATTCTAGTTAAAGTAATAATCTTATAGTTAAAGTCTATTTACTTACTAGAGAGAGAAGTAAGACTAATAGCGTATGCGGAGAGCTTAATATTAAATAGTTTTAGAGGAGGTAGCTTAAGCTCTTAAATATATATAAGAACTTAAGCTAGCGTGTCTTCTAACTATCTCTAATAATAACTTTTATTAGAGATTAAG